>JANHAO010004992.1:0-23390 GCA_026873985.1 Saraca asoca | reverse complement strand
AAGGTGATTATCAAGATCTCAATAACCATATTAATATCTAAATCAAATGGATCCATTCAACTCAGATATTACAATAAAAACAAAGTGGAAAGGAAGAGAAAGGGCTAACAATTTGAATGCAGAAATAAATACCAGGATCTCAACATTAATCTTTCAAGTTGCAGCCCCTTAGACTGATTATAGCTTAGCCTTCCATGGAGGCATGAAAATCTAGAGAAAAATGAAGAAAAATGAGCTACACTAATCCTACTAGAAACTAAGCTAAAATTATCCTAAAAACTACTTACAAAATTGAAGCAAAAGACTCTAACAAAAAGGAGTTTGCCTGGTTAAAAGGAAAGGGTAGCATACTGGTAGGTGAGTAGGCATGATGGCTAGTGTAGTCTGTTGCCTCTACCATTACGTACTATGCATTTTTCCAGACTATATTTCCTGCTTTTTCTCCTAACTTTCAAGTCTTCAGCTGGCTAAGTGTTTGCTGGATCAAAGGATGGTCAAGTGGGCTCATGAACCATGCCAATTAGGGGCCTTAAAAATCCAATTCTGCAGAGCCCATTTTCATAGCATTTCTTCCCCTAAATTTCAGCTTATATTTCACACCCATAATGATGATGTCAACTTTGGAAGTCTTTATAGGAATTTTGGCTTTATGTATCAGATTCCATTTGGGCTTTGTTTCACTTTAATTGGACCTCTATAGCTCTAGTTATTGTCTGTT
Source organism: Saraca asoca (assembly GCA_026873985.1). Classification (NCBI taxonomy): domain Eukaryota; kingdom Viridiplantae; phylum Streptophyta; class Magnoliopsida; order Fabales; family Fabaceae; genus Saraca; species Saraca asoca. Next base: position 22,672 of record JANHAO010004992.1, on the reverse strand, counting down.
GAATGCATGAAGGTCGGGCTGCCAGGGACAGGGCTGAGATAGTATTCTAATTCTGACTTGAACTCCAATTTTGGATGACCAATTGTGAGATTCAACTTTTGTAGTATTCATGAAAGTTTTAGATATCTCTCTTATGTTTCTTACAAGATAAGAATCGCATTAATTGGAGAAGTGTAGCTCAAGATATATCTAGATTATAGAAACTGCTCAAAATGGCTAAGTTATGCAGAATTTTCCAAATTGATTCCAATTGACACAAATCATAAATATGCACTAACATAACTGAAAGTAAATCATTTTGGCCCTTAAAGTTCTAAGTGAGAGGACAAATAAATAAGTGAAATATTTTGTTATCACTTGTCTATAACTTTTTCTCCATTGATGTATGGATTGTATGATTGGGTTTAAGAACTCAATTGTTTATTAGTTCACTTTAGCCATGAAGTTTTCCTTGTTATGTTATTGCAAATGGTACATGTTAAGGTTGTAATAGTATAATAGGATGACTAGGTAAGTAGATTGTTATTATCATTTTGATTGATTTGTAAATTTGGAAATGATTGAATGACTGAATGATTGATTAGCTAAGTATTAGCATTGTATTGAAGGTGTTGTGAAATATTTGATATGGATCCTTGAAAGTCTTGAGAATTTTTGAAGAGCATAAAACTTTTTGGATAAGTTCTAATTGAACATACTATAATATAATAAAAGTTATTTCTTAGCTTTGTATAAAGAAATTATACTCTTGAATATTATATATAAAACTTAAGTAAAGAAAAAATTAGATAAGCCCAGTAAAGCTATAAATTAAAATGGTTCCTCATCATTCTTGAAGACTCAATTGAGAACTTTATCATTTGTTTATTAACTAATATTCTTGAAACTTGACAAGACAAATGAAAAGTAATTCTCTCTTGTTAATAATCCTTTAACAAGGCAAGATAATTATGAAGTTCATCTAAGTGTTAAAGTTAATAATTGTGAAAGAGTTTAAGGACATAAAGATATGTTGGAAAAAAAATTATAAGGTGGGATCACCTGCATATAATATGAACATAGAATGGATTGGTGATTCTATATAGAATATGATAGTATGATGAGAACAACCTATAGTATATTAAGAACAATATAGCTTCAATAGAAATATGATGGTTATTGTTACACAAAGATATTATATATAAAATATCTACTGATTGCTTATATATAAATGCTATGGCAACAATCTTGATGATTATCATGATAATGTGAAAAAGAAAATGTGATTGTGATTGCATGTGAATTCCGTGATATGGTTGTTATGAGAAATGATATAGTTTGAAAGCTTGACAATTCCTCATGAGACATGGGGTGATGATTGATAATGATAAGATGTGATTGATGTGACAAGATAGTGAATATGAAATGGATCCTAAATTTACACCTTCCATTATGTAAAGTGGAAATAAGGTGGAACTTGGAGGGATAAGGCTGGCGATTGTATTGGTTACAGTAGGAAGGAGTAATAAAGGGAAATCTTGATTTTGATGATTCATTTCGCTTACTTACTTGGATTGTTATTTTGTGAAATGTTGAAATAGTATGATCCCATGATATGATAATGCATTTTGTATATGATGATTGCTTGAGGCCATGAGAAAGTTATAGCTCTTTATATTGTGTTAATGATAATGTTATGTGATGCTATTCAGAGGTTAGTCTTTGTGACCTCATGACTTGTCTATTTGTTGAAGTATGAAATATGACCACATTTGCTTTGATGTATGTGTGTTTGTTTATTGTTAGTAAATTCATAAGTAAGGTAGGGATTTATCTCTTTAAGCCTGAGATTCATTCTTTTGTAGACCATTTTTTATATTCTCAAGTTATCACCATTGTTCCATCTTTTGAACATAAGGTTGGACACTGACCTTATTGAAGTAACTGCTCATATGTTCACCACCATTGTAGAGAGTCCATTAAGGACATATGGAGTCAAAATCCATTATGTCATAATACTAAATTTAGCTGGATTTGAAGTCCTACATGAAGTAGAAATCATACCCATGGAACCCTCAATTGTCTTACTGATAATGGCCATAGGATAGTTAGATCCTTAGGGTATCTATCATTAGATTTCATATTTTGCTACTCTTTTGAAAATCTATGTATAGTAGGGTCGTAGAGTACCCACAAAGGTTTAATTAGTTCAAAGTATACTTTTGGTTCCATGATAAGCTATAGGTTGATCTAACTTTTTAGTTTACCTTTGCCTTTGTGAGGACATATAGGATAATATATGGGATGACTCATAGTTCTAGTTAGTTAGTTATTTATTTATTTTTAATCTTTTGGAGACTTGATGGAAAACTATTTGCAATGATGTTCCAAGAGCAATGTGCCTTATTTGGGTAGTGCTCTTGTAAATTATACAAATATGTTTATATTTCAATGTATCTCCATTCTTTTATAAGTCTATGATTTCTTGACTAACCAAATGAGTTTAAGCAAATATGATTAGTAAATATTCAAGCAAGTAAGGGCATAAATGGATAATAGAAATAGGTTAGAGATTGGTGATATCAATCAAGGATTGATATTCACGCGAGTCATAATTAAGGATTTGGGTCATGACATTGTGGTTTTAGAGCAAAATTTAGGCTAATACCTATGTGTATAGGCTTGCATATAGAGTTGTTTAGATTGTACGGTGTTGGTGGTTTAATCAAGTGTTAACAGGAATAGTACCAGTAATATGTGTACACTTGGGAGCACATATTGTTGATATCATTCTCGTTAACCTTGTGAAATATGTGTCCATATTAGTAGAATTAAATTGGAACCTTCTATATTCCTTGAGAATCTAATTAATTTTGAAACGTAGAATATGGTAAGAACTAGAAGATTAGATGGCTAAGAACCCAGATCTAATAATGAAGAGTCATCCATTGGATGAAATAGCCCATACTATTAAGTCGATGATAATCCTAAAAACCCTAAGGATATTAAAAACCCTCAATGGGTAGAAAACTTAGTCTAGTAGGCAATGGATCATCTAGAACATGTAATAACACTGAACCAAAATCAGAACTAAAACCAGAATCAAGATCGGAATAGAAAGCTTAATAAGGATAGTTAAAATGAAAGAAATTGAACTTTTCAGGTTAGAAATGAACAAGAGAATATGTTAAAAATCATTCATGAGTTTTTAAAGCTGAAACCACCTCAATATGCTAAAACAAATCCTTCTATAGACATGTATCATTTCCTTGATCAAGTTGAAAGATATGATAAGATGTTATAGTGTCTTAAACCCTTATTAATAAATTGGTAGGGGTGCTAAATGGATCGGTCCTCACAGAGTAAGCCTAAATGGGCTTGGTCCATTTAGGCCCACATTTAAACAGACTAACCATTACTTGGCCCAGTCCACAAAAAAATGCAGACCAGTCCACTAGACCCGAGGACTTGAAGCTAATTTAGCACTAAATTGGTCGGTCCATGCGGATCTGTATAAGTCCGCATAAATACGGGCCTAAACGGGCTTGATCCATTTAGGCCCACATTGAAATGGACCAATTATTGCCTGGTCCAATTCACAAAAAAATGTGGACCAGTCCGCTAGGCTCGCGGACTTTTGGATCGTTTAGCATCCCTAACATCTGGTATGGTATCCATTAAATGATCTAGCACATTGTTAGTATGTGAGAACTATCAAGGGGTGAGTTGTAGATGTTGAACCATTAACTTAGGCAATATTCCAAGAAAACTTCATTGATCAATTCCTTTCTCCTAATATCCATAAACAAATGCCCGAAAGTTTGAAAATCTAAAACAAGAAAACCTATCTATGAGTGAGTACAATGCCTAATTCACCCGACTTTCTTAATATGCTACTCATTTAATCCTTAATAAGACCATGGAGGTAAACAAGTTTGTTTGAGGGCTTTGTGATTACTACTTCGACTGAGTCAAAGTTGATGTAGACACAATGTATCAGCAAGCCATGAAATCAAGTTTTACAAGTTAAATTGAGGTCTAAAGAGTGCCATGAAAGGGAAATATCTTTTGACAGTAAGAAAAGATCTCGGTATAAGGGAGCTAGTATTACACCAAGTAGAAGATTGACTCTAATCCGTAGTGCATCACCTGGTGGGTGGAAAGAGAATTTTACTAGCCCATCCCAATTGCATAATTTTTGAAAGAATCCAACTATAAGAAGAAATGTGGGAAGTCAATCGATCTTAATTGCTTTTATTCCATTCTATAGAAGAAATGCATTTTAGAGTTAAGGAAATTTCAATGCCAATATGCCATGATGCAAGATCTATAATATAAATCATTATAGACCATGTAGAAGAGATTTGATTGGATGTTTTTGATGTGGATAGCCTAGACATAGAGCAAAAGAATGCCCTATCAATGTAAATGCTTCTGGATATGGTGCAAATTAGCAAGCTTGACATCAAAATTAACTAGTAACACAATCTATCGCTTCAGTTAGAGAACTAGTTGAGTTTGGCAAGAATGATGGAAAAGGCAATTGAGCTAAAAACCCTAATGAAGCTATAACAAGAGTTTGCAATCTTACAAGATATGAGGCCTAAGCATCAAATGTCATAGTCATAGGCACTTTGAAAATACATGATTTACAAGCTTGGGTACTATTTGACCTTCGAGCTACTCATTCCTTTATTGTAAAGAAATTTGCTACTTTAATAAATAAACTTGATGAATTAATGGAATCATTGTCAATAGTAATGGCTCTGGTCAGCAAGACACTTCTACCTAACTATTTGTTTAGAGATTATGTTATGATGATAGGAGATAAATAGGTATCTACAAATTTATTTGTGTTAGATATGATTGATTATAATATAATTCTACATATGGATTGGCTTTCTTAGCATTATGTGTGTGTGAATTTTTTTGACAAGATGGTCATGTTCCATGTGGAAAAATCTTCTCCTATAATATTTCAAGGAGAATAAGTAGCTCAGATGGCTAGTTTGACTTCAAGTGTGTGAGCTTGGAAATTGTTGAAAAAGGGGTGCATAATTTACTTAGTTATGGTGAAAGGCCTAGATCAATCTGTTACAAATCAGAATGAGGTTCTGGTGATATGAAAGTTCCTCGATGTGTTTTCTAATGATTTACCCAGATAGCCATCGGATAGGGAAATCGACTTTACTATTGATCTTGTGCTTGGTACTGAATCTATTTCCTTCCCTCTTTACCATAAGGTAGCATTGGAATTAAAAGAGTTGAAAACTCAGTTATAGGAATTAATTGATATAGGCTTAATTTGTCTAAGTACTTCATTGTGGGGAGCGTCCATACTTTTTGTTAAAAAGAAAGATGAAACATTATGATTGTGTATCAATTATGATCAGCTAAATGAGGTGATTATCAAGAACAAATATCCCCTCTCTCGTATCGATGATTTGTTTGATCAATTGCAAGGGGTAAAATATTTCTCAAAAATAGATTTGAGATTAGGGTATCATCAGTTGAAGATTCACAAAGAAGATGTGCCCAAGACTGCTTTTCATATGTGTTATGGAAACTATGAATTCCTCATAATGTCATTTAGTTTAATGAATGCACCAATTTCTTTTATGTGCCTAATGAATCAAATTTTCAAACCATTTTTGGATAAGTTCATGATTATATTTATTGACGGTATCATGGTATACTCCAAAAGTAAGGATGAACATGATCAACACTTGAGAATAATGTTGCAAACTCTACAAGAGTATAAGCTTTATGTGAAATTCTCCAAATTTAAATTTTGGGTGACCAATGTCAAGTTTCTCATTCATGTTTTGTCACAAGAAGGGATACATCATCAAAAGGTAGAAGCCATGGAGAAATGGCCTAGGCCTACAATGGTTTCTGAAATTCAAAGTTTATTATGATAAGCTGGATACTACTAGAAATTTGTCAAAGATTTGTTTAAGATTTTTGCATCGTTGATTCAGCTGACTTGAAAGGGAGTGTGATTTGAATGTACTCCTTCATATGAAGAAAGCTTTCAAAAGCTCAAGTGGTGTTTGATGACAATTCCAGTATTGGCATTACTATCTGGTTTATGTGACTATGTAGTAAATTGTGATGCTTCATGAATTGGACTTGGATGTGTGTTAATGCAAAATAAAAGAGTAATCGCATATACGTTGTGACAACTAAAGAAACATGAGCAAAATTTTCTTACTCATGATTTGGAAATGGCAGCTGTAGTCTTTGCTTTAAAGATATAGATGCACTATCTGTATAGAGAAACATGTGAAATTTACATGGACCCTAAAAACTTGAAATACATAGTTGAACAAAAAATCTTAATCTTCAATAGTGAAGTTGGATGGAGCTAGTAAAAGATTATGAGTGTTTGATATTGTATCATTTCGGCAAAGCAAATGTAGTAATGAATACACTAAGTCACAAATCAACAAGTAGTTTGCCTTATCTTCTCTCTAAAGAAGAAAAGTTGATGTGCCTTTATGCAGAATTTGAAATGCTTGGCACGCAACTAGAATTTACAGACCAAACTTTAATTTTAGTGCACATGATAATACTATTGGTGATGGTTGATCATGTTAAAGAATCTTAAAAATAAGACTTGTGACATATGATCCTTAGAGAAAAAGGAGAAGTAAAATCAAATTCAAATTTACAAACAACGAGATAGGAATGCTTAAACAGGAAGGAAAATTATAAGTCCCCTCAAGTGTTCATAAGGATTTGTTGCATCAAGCTCATAATTTATCATACATAATGTATCGAGGAGTGTCTAAGATGTATCATGATTTAAGAGGTATTTTGATGGGAAGGCATGAAACAAGCTATGCTTGAATATGTGATCAAATGTCTTATGTTTCAATAAGTGAAAATAGAACATTAGCATCAAGTAAGACTACATTAATCCATCAAGATTCTGGAATGGAAATGGGAAAGCATAATGACGGACTTTTTAGTTGGATTGCCAAAGTCACCAAAAGACTACGACTCAATTTAGGTCATCATTCATCGCTTGACTAAATTAACTTATTTCTTACTAGTCAGGACAACTTCCTTAACTACTCAATATGCATAAATGTACCTTAATCAGATAGTTCCTCTACATGGTATGTTGCTGACAATCATTTTGAATCATGGTACTCAATTTACTTCCCATTTTTGGCAACCATTTCAATAAATTCAATTAAGGTTTAATACTGCTTTTCATCCACAGATAGATAGTCAATTAGAGTAAACAATTTAGATCCTATGAGACATGCTTCAAGCACTTGTTATAGAATTTGAAGGAAGTTAGGAGGAAATATCTGCCTCTTATTTAATTTGCCTATAACAACAATTATCAATCCAATATCCAAATGGCACCATTTGAGACATTATATGGGAAGAGATATAGATCTTCGATAGGTTAGTTCGAATCCAGAAAGGCAGAGTTATTAGGATTGGATCTTGCAGAAGATGCCATTAAGAAGGTACAATTGATTTGTGATCAAATAAAGGTGGCTTAAGATTGACAAAAATCATATTCAAATAAGAAAAGAAGAGAAGTAGAGTTTGAGGTTAATGATCGAGTGTTTCTCAAGGTATCTCCTATGAAAGGAGTCATGCAGTTTGATAAAAAGGGAAAATTGACATTGGAATATATCAGACCATTTTAAATTATCAAATACATAGGATCCATAGTGTATCAATTAGAATTGCTAGCTAAAATGCAAGGAATTCACCTAGTATTCCATGTCTTCATGTTCAGGAAATATGTCTCCAATAAGTCCCATATAATTAAGGTAAAACCGATTCAATTAAACACCAAACTGACTTATGAAGAATTAGTAATTATTCTCGATTGATAAGTTCAAAAACTAAGATCAAGAGAAGTTCCTATGGTCACAATGTTTTAGGGACAACATGATGAGTAAGAAGCCACGTGAGAGTTAGAATCTAATATACGAAAAAAGGATACCGATTATTCAATAGGGAGAGCGCACAATAAATATTTAGTATAAGATGTCATCCATGATTATTAATTCATTTGATTTAACTTACTATTGTTAATTCAAGGATGAATTCTATTAAAGGGAAAATTGTAATACCTTGAATTTTCTAAAATTAAGTTTGATAATAAAATGACTTTTTAGAGAATCCGAAAAGGTGAATTTGAAAATTTCAAGAATTTCAAAGCTCTAAATTCTAAGATATGAAGTGTTTATATATAGTAGAAATAAATTATATAAATTTTAGGAATCTTTAGAAAATTGAAATTTCCATTTTGAATACATATAAAATAAAATCTATGTTTTTAGAATTTAATTTTAGGAAAGCTTTGGAGAAATTGAAACTAGGGCTATAGGTGCTCAATGAACACAAAATTATAGCCATTATGAAGGTAACTAATTTAATTAAATTGTATTAAAATTTCATAGCCACTAGTAATCAGAGAGTATGTTAAATTTAGACTCAAAGTTAAGGGAGTTAGTAAAGTCACTAAAGGAAAATGTTGAAAACTTGTCAATTATGAAGTCAAATGTAAATGTTGACTTAAAATTTTCAAAATTCGCCCTTCAAAAATTAATTCCCTTTTTCCTTGCCTACACCCACCTGTCGTTGCATTTCATTCAATTTATTCAAGTTTCAACTTATGAAGTAAATTCACTTTCTCTCTGGACCATCTCTCTTCAAGTAAGCACCTCATTCTTTCTTGAAAATTTTTCATATTTTTGCCGCTAATTCCTCTCATTTTCCTCTTCAAATCACTATCAAAATTTTGTTAATTCATCAAGTATAATTTGAGTTATGAATTTTTGAATTCAAAAAATTACTATTCATCTTCATTGTTCATCTCATGAACTCATATGAATTTATGGTATTTTAGGGCTTAAATATTCTATTTTTAGCTTGTTTCTATGGAATGAAATCATAATCTAATGGTATTTGACTACTTGATGAAACAAAAATTCTTAAAATTCAAAAATTTAACATGTCCTTCTTTCTTGATCTTGATGAGCATTAAAGAACTTTTGTTGGATTATTTTGATAGTTATTTCTGGCCACTTAGATGAGTAAATCTCTCACTCTTCTTATATTTGCAAAAATGCTTAGTTTCTTTGTGGTTGAAAGTGGGCTAAGCTTATATGAGTTGATGTTTTGTGTAGCTGAAGTTATTTGATGAAAATATTACATTGGTAGCATATGTGTGATTATTTGGAATCAAGGTGTAAATGCGTAAGATTGTATAGCTATGTGAATATGGTAATAGGTATGAAAATGAAATGAGAATTGGAGTTAGCTGAGATAGCTTATGAAGCTTGGTTAAGAAAATGAGAGTTATCCTTATAGGAATGTGTGTTGGTTTTGTAAGGTTGTATGAAACTAGACGTGCGATCATAATCAAGAGCCTGGAAACTTGAATTCGAGTAGAATTATGATTAGAATCACAAGAGTTAGATATGAATGCTCTAATTCAACTCAAGAAGCTTTAGTTTAAATTATGAGTCTACTTGCCAGAAGTTACAAACATTCAAGAAGTCCAAAACTACATATAATCTGAATCGAGATCAAGATTGAAAATAGGGCTAGGAAGGGTTGATTTGAATCTCATAGAACTAGTTCAATTTTTTATTCGAATCATAATGGCCTAAATGCATGCTTTGTTTTTGTGAGCATGATCATGAAATGAATGTAAAAGGGGCAATTTGAATCTTGAGCCCTGGAAATGAAAAAAATGTTGAAATATTTTTGATATACTATAAGTTAATGATGTGTTGCCTATAAATTTTTCTCTATAGATGTATGGATTATAGGTTGGGTTTAGGAACTCAATTGTTTATTAGTTCACTTGAGCCATGAGGTCTTCCTTGTAGTGTTATTGCAAATGGTACATGTTTGGGTAGTGATAGTGTAATAGGATGACTGGGTAAGTAGACTTTTATTATTATCTTGATTAATTTGTAAATTCGGAAATGATTGAATAGCTAAATGATTGAGTAGTTAAGAATTAGCATTGTATTGAATATGTTGTGAATTGAGTAATTAAGGTAGTGAATTATTTGATATGGATCTTTGAAAGTCTTAGGAATTTTTGAAGAACATAAAACGTTTTGGATAAGATCTAATTGAACTTACTTTAACATAATAAAAGTCATTTCTTAGCTTCATATAAAAAATTATACTCTTGAATATTATCTATAAAACTTAAGTAAAGAATAAATTGCATGAGTCCAATAAAGCTGTAAATTAAAATGCTTCCTCACAATTCTTGAAGACTTAATTGAGAACTTCATCATTTGTTTATTAATTAATATTCTTGAAACTTGACAAGACAAATGAAAAGTAATTCTCTCTTGTCAATAATCCTCTAACAATGCAAGATAATTGTGAAGTCCATCTCAGCGTTAAAGCTAATAATTGTGAAAGAGTCCAAGGACATAAAGATATGTTAGAAATAAAAAGTGATAAGGTGGGATCACCTTGCTTATAATATAAACATAGAATGGATTCGTGATTCTATATAGAATATGGCAATATGATGAGAACAACCTATAACATGTTAAGAACAATAGAGCCTATGTAGAAATATGATGATTATTGTTGAACAAAGATGTTATAAAGAGTTTATTGTTGAGATTCTCCATCTTGAAATTTCTTATTATTTAAATCTTTGGATACATGAGATATCTATTGGTTACTTATATACTGATGTTATGGCAACAATCTTGATGATTATCTTGATAATGTGACAAAGAAAATGTGATTATGATTAAATGTGAACTTCATGATATGGCTGTTATGAGAAATAATACAATTTGAAATCTTGAGAATTCCCTATGAGACATGATAATGATTGATAATAATGAGATGTGATTAATGTGATAAGATGGTGAATATGAACCAGACCTTGGATTTGTGCATTCTATTATGTAGCATGGAAATAAGGTGGAACTTGGATGGATAAGGCTGACGATTATACAAGTTATGGTGGAAGGAGTAATAAGGAAAATCTTGATCTAGATTATTTATTTCGCTTACTTACCTACCTTGTTATTCTGTGAAATACTGAAATGATATGATCTTGCGATATGATATTTTGATCTGAAAATGTGATGATTGATGATAACTATTTAAGATCATGAGAAAATTATAGCTCTTTATGATGTGTTAATGATATTATTGTGTGATGCTATTTAGAAGTTAGCCTTTATAACCTCATGACTTGTTTATTAATTTTAGCATGAAATATGACCACACTTGCTATAATGTATATGAATTTATTTATTATTGGTAAATTCATAAAAAGGGTAGGGATTTATCTCATTAAGCCCCAGACTTACTCTTCTATCAACCATTTTTCATATTCTTAAGTTATCACTGTTGTTCCATCTTCCGAACGTAGAGATGGATGTTGACCCTTTCAAAGTAACTACTGATGTGTTCACAACCACTACAGGGAGTCTATTAAGGATGTATAGAGTTAGAATCCATTATGTCATAATACTAAATTTAGCCAGATGTGAAGTTCTACATGAAGTAGAAATCATACCTATAGAACCCTTTAATGTCTTATTGATGATGGCTATGGGATGGTTAGATCCTTAGGGTATCTACCATCAAACTTTATATTTTGCTACTCTTTTGAAAATTTGTGTATAGTCGAGCCATGAAATACCTACAAAGGTTTAGTTAGTTTAACCTATATTTTTGGTTCTAGGACAAGCTATAGGTTGTTCTTACTTTTTGATTTGCCTTTGCCCTTGTGAGGACATATAAGGTAGTATAGGGGATGACTCATAGTTCTAGTTAGTTTTTTTTTCTTTTTTGTCTTTTTGAATCTTGATGGAAAATCATTGACACTAAGGTTCTACATGGCATGTGCCTTATTTGGGCAATGCTTTTGTAAAGTATACAAATATATTTATATCTCAATGTGTCTTCAATCTTCTATAAGTTTATGATTTCTTGACTAACCAAATGAGTTTAAGTAAATATGATTAGCAAATACTGAAGCAAGTAAGAGTAGAAACGGATAATAGAAACAAGTTAAAGGTTGGTGATATCAATTAGGGATTGATATTCACGTCGGTCATGACTAGGGATTAAGGTCATGACACCTAATACCCTAGAATGCACACAAGGAACCATTCGAGGATGACTTGTCTTAAGGAGGAGAATTTGTAACATTGCCCTGGGGTTAACCTAATTAAATTCAAACAAAGGTTTGGAAGGGTGACCAATTGACATTGTCCTTGAGGGTGGACTAGTCAATCGACTAGTGCATGTCGGGTCAAACAAAATCTAATGCATGAAATTTGAGGCTTAAGAATCTTAGTATAATGGATGTTAGGTAAAGCTGAAACCCTAGCAAGAAAAAGTTTTAGCATAATCTCAATCAGAAAACACATATTCGAAGTAAGATGACCAAATCAAATGTAAATTTGATTCCCTTTCAATTCAACTTTAAGTATTATTAGATTTTTAATCAATAAATTATTTTAGGCCATGATAATTATAACAATGCATCTAGGCTAAGACTAAAAGCCAGAACTATATTAGAGATAGACTTAAGCCTTGCATGATGCAAAATTTTCATATGATTAGTGAGTGAGATTCTAACTTTCTAGCTCTTTGTTTGTATAAAATGATATTTTTGAAAACCACCCTAAATTTATTTTGTGTGTTAAGCATTAGGAATATTTTTAGGAGATGCAGCCTATTGGAATTGGGACAAATTAATAAAAGCAAAAGCATTGAGATATAGGAGACCTAAGTAGGTCATAAGATTATGGTTAGACCAAAAATAGAACTGAAATATAAGATTTGATGAATTTAGGTTTAGGTCGGAATGTACATGAGAATGGTAGATAGAGTTAAAGCTTAAGAATTGTTTTCCTACATAATTATGTTAATGTGTGATTGATTGAAAGTATGAAACAAGTTTGGGAAAGAGAGTGTAATAATGGTACAAGTTATGGATTAATTTATAAATCCCAGCTTTGCATATGCATTTACACATGAATGTTAGAAATTTATGAAATGTTAATAAATTCAATTTTTATATTTTAAAAATTATGTTTCCCAAGTTGCTTAAATTTTATTCTTCATGAATATTTATTCAATTAATTTATTAATATTATTTTATAGTTTCTCAAAGTCATAAACTTATTGTTGTAATAGCCTTTTGTATTTATTCACATCTTCTTATAGTTTTATTTAATTAAATATTATTTTTTACATTATGAATCATAATTAATTTAAAGGATAAAAATTTTCTATCCAAATTTACATTTTTATAAATAGCTTCATTATATAAGCATATAGCATGCATTATGAAAGATAGAAGTAAGATGAAGATACATATGTGATAGTCAATGGTTAAATTAATGTTAGTTAAAAATATTCAATATATGATAAAAGAAAAGGCATAATAAAGAGACATTTGTGTATGTGAATTGACAAGGGGTATCAGAAGAACTATGTACACTAAGAGATGTATGTGGTTTCCCATACAACAGAGGGTTATGAGACAAATGGTCACCCATATGATAGGAGTTCATGAGATATGGTGCATTAAGGCACAACAGGATAAGAAAGGTCCCACGCAACAAGATAAAAGAAAAGAACATAACTCTTTTAGTATTTCCATTGTTAGTATAATCAAAAGAGAAAACATTACATGGTCATTAGATATGACTTAATAAAATCTTATTTATGTTTATGGCATGATTATAATGAAAGGATAAATATAGAAAGATTAAGAATCAATAGTAAGTATGGAGTCAAGTATGAAAGTATTAGAGATGATTATGAATATATTTTCAAAATATATCAAATTACATTTTCATATTTATATATGTACATATATTCTATGTATAAATATGTTTATATTTACATGTATGACCACAAGGAAATTTTCAACTTAAAGTTGGGTTAGTCTTTCCACTTACGAGTAATCATACTTATTCCATTCATTAACATTTCTTAGGGTAATGACTAGGAGGAGGTTATCTCAATTAAGAGATACTCCAAGAATGCATGTGTATGACATCAGGTACGTGGTTCCCTTAACATACTTCTAGTGGTTCGTGTTTATTCAATCAAACATTGAGTCCTTAATTTTTAAATGATTATAGTAAAATATTTTATTTAGAGTTTAGATTTTATTTATTCAAAAATGTTATAGCAAACTTTGCATATCATGGATTTTATTTAAAATGGTTCCATGAATAATTTTTTGCATTTGTTTTTATGATTTCAAAAATTAAAATAATTTTCAATAAGACTATGCTTATAGGTCCGCAAATCACCACAAGGTGATTTGTGCAAATCATTGTTAGCCTAGCTATGGGAAATTGATTAGTCTAGCTGTCATTTTTTCAATTTTGATATTGAAAAACAATTTTATTTGATGTCACAATCTAACCATATACTTTGAGTGTTTGTTCTTTTTGTAGACTTAAAGTTGATTAAGTGACATTGAAGAATTCGAGAGATCCAACCTAGTCTTAGGACTTATTGATGTTTATAGGATCTTTTGTAAGTGTAATTCAATTAGTCTTTGATCCAAATAATTTTTCTAAGGCTAAAATGAATCAAATGAAATGAGTTTAAATCAAATGTTTAGTAACTATACCTTCTAATGCATTCTCACAAGTTAAACTTCTATAAAAAATTATTTTTCACTTTGTGAATCGATTCATGAATTAATTTGTGTAGGAAATCTTATAGAATGTATTCAAATCGATTCCTAAATCAATTTGTGAAGAAAAGTTTTTGAAAATATGTTTTCCGAAACATTTGAAATCTTTCTCAATCGATTCGCAAATCTTTTACACAGAGAGTAACCATTGATAAATCAATTTAGTCTTCAATTTTTACATATGTTAAATCAATTAGTTAGTTATGAGTTAGTTACAACTGTCAAGAATCAATTTGCGAATCGATTCAAGAACTAAAAATAAGTTATTTTCAAACATCAATTACAACTACTATAAATACCCTCTCACATTCATTTTTAACATAGAAATCACATTATTCCCTATCTTTTTTAGTGCAAGAATTAGAGAAAACTCTAGTGCTTCAATTAATCTAGCTTAGCCTTTGAAATCAACAATTGATTAACTACTTACATCAAATTCTCTAAGTTGTACACAGCTTGTTTCTTAAGATTTTCATCTCAAGACTAGTATTGTTTTGTTCTATAAAATCTTGTTAATTTTCTTTCAATTTCTGGGTTGATAGAAATTGGAGATACAAAGCAAAAGGTTGATATTCCTTTTGCATCTTCTTTAACTGTGAGGTTGATTATAATTAGTTGAAGAGTGTATTGAATTCTTTATAGATCTTTAGGTTATGAGGTTGGTCATACTTTGAAGAGGTAAAAGAATTATTGTATCTAGGCTAGGCAAGAGGCCGGTAAAATCTTATTGTAAGCTAGTTTTCAAGAGCCCAATTTAAATATTGTGAATTATAATAAAAGAGATCATCCGGTTGAAGATTGATCTAATAGATGTAAATTTCATCTACGATTTTAGGTGAAGTTAAACCACTTTAAAAATCCTGTGTTTTCTTAATTTATCTTTACTGCATTTTCTATTTCTACATAATTGCAATTTTCATTTGAGTGCATTACTATATTGCTGATACAATTCTGTTAGTTTATTGCTGATTAATCTGAATGATTAAAAACTAAATTCATAATAATTTCAGTCACTTTAATACATTCTTTATATTTCAATAGTAATCTTTTTGAAAAATCTTGAGCAACAAGAATCCAATCTCTCAAATATAAAAAGTATATCTTTTACAAACGTAAAAAGGGCAAAATGCATTCTTTAAGTCCCACAATTGGTATCAGAGCTTTAGCTCTTGATACTTTTTATTTTTCATAAAGAGACTGAATTCAAACTTTACATTATTGCCAGAATGTCCTCCTGTGAATAAGCCACCTGGCTTTAATGGACATCATTACACCTATTGAAAACAAAAGATTAACGATTTTATTAAAGCAAATGACATTGATATGTGGGAACTTGTAGAAAAAGGTTATAAACCACCTCAAACATTGATAAATGGTGTTATAGAACCTAAGCCTAAGTCCTTGTGGATAGAAGATGAAAGAAAAAAAAAACATCTTCTTGTATCTAAAGTAAAATAGATTATTTCTAACTCACTATTCCCAAATAAATATGAAAGAATTTCAAATTGTACAACAACAAAACAAATTTGGGATACCTTAGAAGTAGCTTATGTAGGAACTACTCAAGTTAAGGCATCTAAAGTACATGTGTTGGTATCTAAACACCAAATGTTTAAAATGGAAGAGGGTGAGTCAATTAAAGATTTAATTCAAAGATTCATTGCCATCACTAACCAGCTTTTATTACTTGGAAGGAGTTTTGATAATGTAGACTTGGTCCATAAAATCCTAAGATCTCTCACTAAAGAATAACAGCCAAAGGTTACAGCCATAAAGGAATCTATGAAGATGGGAATGCCATTAATCCAGGAGCTCTATAGAAACCTAGAGGAGCATGAATTAGAACTCAGGAGATATAGAAAAACTAGTGATAACAAAAGGAAAAGAAATCTGACACTCAAGGCTACAAAATCCTTTGAAATAGATGATGAGGAGAATGAAATTGATGATAAAGATCAAATGGCACTCCTCAGTAAAAATGCAAAAATTATTAAGAGAAAAGAGAAATAAGAAAAAAAAGGAAACCAGCTCCATAAAAGAGGAGTCAAACAGATAGAAATGAGCAAGAAAGTTCCTCATATACCTTTACTTGCTATGAATGCAAAAAACTTGGACACTTCAAACTAGATTGTCCAATGTTCCTGAAGAAACAACTAAAGAATGAGAGAAAGAAAAAAAACTAAATTTCAAGAAAAGGAATTTGGCATTTATGGATGATGATGAACAAACTGAATCTTTAGACAAAGAAGAAGAAATTGAAGAGAAGGCACTTCTCCGCCTCATTGCTAGAATTAATGATGAAGATCAAGTATTTAGAAATCAATCTTTCTTCTATTCTAAAGATAAGCTTGATTCAATTGATAACTATTCTAGTGATTGTGAATCTAACTTTGCTAATGATAATCAAATCGAAGATTTATATGAATAGTTATATGATGTTTTGAAAAAGGCCAAGAAAGACTTAAAACAAGCTAGAGTAGAAAAAGAAGCTTTGCTTGAAAAGATTTAGCAAATTGAAAAAGAAAAGAATGATCTTTATGATTTGGCTGAAAAAGTCTTGAGTGAAAATAAGACTTGAGATCAATGTGCAATTTACAAATCTAAGATAGACACATTGACCAGGGCCTTACATGGTTTTACAAATAGCAAGATGAGGTTAAATGATATGCTACAAAATCAAACTAATTTACAAAATAGATTTGGTTTGGGATTTAGACAGCAAACTAAGAAAAGATCAAGAAAAAATTCTAGAGTTGTTAAGTCTAATAGAAAGTTTAGACATGCTACATGCTTTCATTGTAACCAAAAGGGACATCATATTAAGCATTGTCCTTATAGAAATGGTACATATGAATTGAAACCTAATGAGAAACTTGTCTGGATACCAAAATCACTTAACTCAGTTAGAAATTCTATTACGTCTACTAACATTTTTGGACCCCAAGACTTTCTGGGTACCACAAATGCAAGTGTAATTCCTCATTTATAGGTATGTGGGAGACACAAAAGTAATCTATGGTTCTTAGATAGTGGATGTTCATAGCATATGAAAGGAAACAAGGATAAGTTCATTTCTCTCACAAACATAACAGGAGGTAAAGTTACCTTCAATGCTGATGGTAAATGTAAAGCTAAAGGTATTGGTAAGGTTGGCAAACTGTCTAAATATTTTATAGATGATGTTTTGTTTGTAGATGGCCTTAAGTATAACTTGCTAAGTATTAGTCAGTTTTGTGACAAAGGAAACCAAATTATCTTTCATTCTAACAAATGCCTAGTCATAAACAACAATGACAAATAGGTTAAGCTGGTATGTTGTAGGATTAACAATATCTATATTGTTAGCCTAGCTAACTAGACTATCTTTTATTTTGATGATGAAAATAATTTTGACCATATCATATTATGATTATGTGCTGTGATGTTTGCTAAATATTTGTAGGTATCAAAGTTCATCAGGATTATACAAAAGATCTACATTAGATTTAGGATTTTATTTTGATTTTTATAGGATCTTTTGTAAGTGAATTTTTTACAATTTTGCTCCAATTATTTTTCTTAAAATGTTTTTTTTTTCAAAATAAGGTAGAAATATGATTATGAAATGAGATTATTTTAGGAAGTTTTCAAATTACCATTTCATTTGTTCTTCATTTTATAAAAACCATTTTTTTCACTTTATGAATCGATTCATGAATCAATCGACTTTGAATTGATTCATGAAGTGATTTAGTCAAAAATTTTATGACATTCTTTTGTGAATCAATTCAAAAATCAACTCTGAATTGATTCACGAATCAATTTAGTGAGTTGTAACCTATCTGAAATCACTTATGAATCAATTTACTAACAAAAATTTAGTTATTCTATTACAGTTAGTTATAGCTATTCTATATATACCTTCTTCACCTTATTTCATTTCATAACTACACGTTAACTGATTCAGTGAGTGTGAAAAACCTCTCTCTCTCATCTTATTTACCTTTACATCTTTGATTTAGATTGATTAAAAGATCTTTGAGCTCTTTTGTGGTGGATTCACATAGATTAATCAAGATCAACATCTCAATTCTCTGGTTTTGTATTCTAAACTATTATCTTAGTTTTTCCTTTAAGATTTTTGGTGTTAGAAATCTGGTTTCTAGGTTTTAAGAGCCCAGTTTAATTCTTCTAGGTTGGCAAGATTCCTATTTAATTCTTGTGTGTTTAGGTTTGCAAGAAGATCCTGTAAAATCTTGTAGGTTAGCAGGAAGCCTGTAAAGTCTTGTGTTGTAAAACTGGTAATTCAAGAGCTCGATTAAATCCTAATATTTTTTATTAATAGAAGTAGTGATCTGGTTAAGGATTATCTAATGGAGTAGACTTGAATTGTGGTTTCATTTCAAGTTGAACCATTTAAAAAACTCTTTGGTGTTTCTTATTTACATTTACACACTTTTTATTTTCTAGTTTTTGTAATATTGTTTACTGCATTATTATTCCTACTACATTGTTGATTCATTTTGTGAGCTAATTTATCTTAGTCTTAAACAAATCTACTATAATAATTATCTTTATCATCTTTCTCTTGAATCTATCAAAGAAACCAATATGCCTATGTAACTCATTAAAGAGAACTCAAAAATAGATCCAACGATCTAAAGGGTAAGATCCAATTTTTGTGGGACCTCACATATATGATAGACCTAGACTTAGTATCAAATTTAGATTCCACTTGTTTGATTAGCATAAATGATAACTTACGAATTTGGCACATAAAAGACTCGGACATATTAGCATGGATATTATTGGAAAAATATCTAAAAAGGACCTAGTGCTGGGACTACCTAAGTTAAACTACACCAAGGATAGGATATGTGATGCATGCCAGAAAGGGAAGCAAGTAAAGTCCTCATTTAAATCTAAAAACATTTTTTCAACTACAAAACCACTTAATTTGCTTCACATGAACTTGATTGATCTGTCTAGAATCAAAAGTTATAAAGGTAACCTCTATATTCTTGTGATGTAGATGATTATTCAAGGTTTACATGGAACCTATTTTTATCACTCAAAAGTGATACATTTGAAGCTTTTAAAAGGCTTGCAAATGTAATTCAAAATTGAAAAGGGTATTCCATTTTAAATATTAGAAGTGATCATGGAGGAAAGTTTGAAAATAAGGACTTTACTGGTTTCTGTGAGGCAAATGGTATAAACCATAGCTTTTCAGCACCTATAACCCCTCAATAGAATGGTATTGCTAAGAGGAAAAACAGATGCTTGGAAGAAATGGCTAGAACCATATTAATAGAAAGTCCCTTTCTAAAAACATTTTGGGGTAATGCAGTAAACACTACATGCTATGTATTAACTAGAGTTCTAATTAGACTTATTTGAAACAAAACCCCCATTTGAACTCTATCATGGAAAGAAGCATAACATATCACATCTTCATCTATTTGGTTGTAAGTGATTTGTTCATAACAATAGCAAAGATAACTTAGATAAATTTGATGTTAAATCTAATGAAGGAATTTTTATTAGATATTCTTTATCTAGCAAAGCCTTTCATATCTTTAACAAAAGGACTTATTTCGATTAAAGAATCTATACATGTTATTTTTGATGAATCTCCCTTAAGTGTTGACAGATCCATAAAGGAGGAAAATGAGCAAGAAAATTAACTATTCCTCGACTTAAATATAAACTAGCAAAGAGATCAATTAGAGAAAACAAATGTAGAATAAAAAGAAGATGACTCTGCTATGTTGGAACATCACTCAGCAAGGGATCCAATTATTGGTGAAACATCACAATGGGTAACTCATAGCAATTTAAAGATTTTTTGTAATCACTCAGCATTTGTGTCTCAATTTGAACCTAAGAACATTAATGAAGCCTTGATAAATGAAAATTGGGTTTTTGCAATGCATGAAGAGTTAAATCAGTTTAAAAGAAATCAAGTTTGGACTCTTATACCAAAACCTGATAATAATTCTATTATAGGAACACACTGGGTGTTTAGGAATAAACTACATGAAAATGGAGTGATCATAAGAAATAAAGCCTGTTTAGTTGCAAAAGTTTATAATCAAGAGGAAGGAATAGATTATGATGAAACCTTTGCTCTAGTAGCTAGATTAGAATCTATAAGGATGTTATTGGCATACTCTTGTGCAAGAAACTTTAAACTTTATCAAATGAATGTGAAAAGTACTTTTCTAAATGGTTACATACTGGAAGAAGTAGATGTTTATCAACCTCTAGGTTTTAAGGATTACCTTTATCCATATTATGTTTATAAGCTTTAAAAAGCATTATGTGGTTTAAAACAGGCTCTTAGAGCTTAGTATCACAGATTTAGCAAGTTTTTGATACAAAAAGGCTTTAGAAGATGAAAAGTTGACACAACACTTTTCATAAAAGATAAGGGAAAAGATATTTTACTTGTGCAAGTGTATGTTGATGATATAATGTTTGGTTCTACTAATGATTCCTTGTGTGGAGAATTTTCAAAGTTAATGCAAAATGAATTTGAGATATCCATGATGAGAGAGTTAACTTTTTTCCTTAGATTGCAAATTAAACAAAGTACATATGGAACATTCCTAATTCAAACAAAATATACAGTGGAATTGCTAAAGAGATTCAAGTTTGATAGCTGTAAGCCTGTTGGAACTCCTATGAGTCCAGCTCTTAAGCTAGATGTTGATGCAAAAGGTAACCCTATTGACCCTACTCTATTTAGAGGTATGATAGGAAGCCTGCTCTATCTGATTACAAGCAGACCTGATATCATGCTTAGTGTTTGTCTTTATGCTAGATATCAAACACAGCCAAAAGAATCACATTTTTTTAGCTATGAAAAGGATTTTTAGATATCTTTTAGGGACAAAACATCTAGGCTTATGGTATCCAAAATCAAACTCTTGTAGTTTTATATAGGATATTCAGATGCAGACTATACAGGTAGTAAGACAGATAAGAAGAGCAATAGTGGAGCATGCTAGTTCATTGGACACTTTCTAGTCTCTTGGTCCTGCAAAAAGTAAAATAGTGTTGCATTATCAACTTCTAAAGCAGAATACATAGCAGTTGAGAGTTGTTGTGCTCAAATCCTTTGGATGAAGCAATAACTATTAGACTATGGTTTGATAAAATTCCTATCTTATGTGACAACACCTGTGCTATAAATCTCACTAAAAATCCTATCATGCATTCAAAAATAAAACATATCCAAATAAGACACCATTTTACTAGGGATCGTGTTAAAAAAGGTGACATTTCTATTGAGTTTGTACAAATTGGATTTCAATTAGCTGATATTTTCATAAAACTTTGGATGAAAAATGGTTTGTGTTCATTCAAAGAGAATTAGGGATGTTAGACCCCTTGAAAAATGAACCAAAATTATCAACCTACAATATCTTTTATTGTTAAGTTTTGTACCTTGATTTCACTTAATTGACTTGTATCTTGCAAATTCTAACTTAAGCATCAGAGTTTTTTGTTATATGCAAAAATGGCCTCAAGAGCTCGTAGCCCCGGGCACGCCGAAGGCACTCAACGAGCTTCACTTCGCCCATCAAAAAGTGGCACAGCAAAGTTGTCCCTACACCATCCCGTGAAGCAGGCCTCGCCTCGTGAGGTAGTGACCCAGCGATCCAACAAGAAGATCATAAGACCAGCTTGCCAAGCAGCCATCACCCTGCTCGTGCCCGCTACCTCGCTACAGCAGCACCAAGCTCACTACAGCGGATCCCATGATGCCCCCGAGCCAGGAATTCACGCTCGGGATGCCCAGCACCTCATTTGGCACGATAGCACCAAGCGACTGACGTCGACAGACATAGTCTATAGCTGACCTAGGGGGCCCACCCCGCAGCCTACATTCAACAACAGCTAGTTTGTAGCCTCTTTCTGTTTTTTCCATTTATATTTTGATGTAACATAATTGTAGCTTGTAATTAATGCATGTAACTCCTCCTTCCTCTATAAATAGGATTGCAT
>JANHAO010004991.1:0-23281 GCA_026873985.1 Saraca asoca | reverse complement strand
AATATTTATTTATTTCTAACTATAACTTAAAATTATTAGAAATAAAAAAATTTTATTTATCAAATTTGTTCTTATAATTATTTTATATTATTATAATACAAATTTATTCCTTTTCCTTTTCTTTCCTTTCATTTTCCTCTCAATCAATCAACAAATCTCCCTTTTCCTTCCATTTTCTTTCCTCTCATTTTCCTCTCAACCAATCAACATTTTACCCTTTTTCTTTCCTCTCATTTTTTTTCCTTTCCTTTTCTTTTCTTCCATTTTCTTTCCTCTATTTTTTTCCTTTCTACCAATCAAGGCCTAAATGTTGAAACTAGGAAGACAAGATGGCCAAAGCCATAGTTTTTACTTAGGGAACATAGTATATGTAGGGGTGTTAAACGGATTCAGGATCCACGGGCCAAGCGGACCGGATCATAGTAAAAATAATTTGTTTAAAAATGGGTTTACACGGGTCAGGTCTGGCGGACTGTAGTCCAAGCGAACCAAGTCCGCACGGACGCGGACCCAAATGCTGACTGGCTCGCTGGCTAAGAGACTTCCTACTGATGCAGTCCAATTGTCTAAATCCCTCTCCCTCAGTCAGAGATCCTCTGATGACGTGACGTGCGGGGTGTGGCTCTAACTGCTCTGCAGGTGCAACTCTGCCTCTGCGTGCCATGCCTCTACGGCTCAGTGCCTGAAACAAATTATGAATATGAGCTGAATATAATATATTATCTCAAACAAAAAACAATTAATTAAACAAATTTACAAAAGTGTTTTTTAGTTTTTACTTTTATACTTTACTAACACACAAAGTCACTTAGTCACATACCATACCATTACGAAACGTTGGAATTGGACGTTTGGACCAACCGCAAACCCTAGCAACTAGCACATCCATCGTCTCTCTCTGATCGTCGTCCTCTCTCAAAGTTAAGCAAATGCAGAAAACTCTAGCACATCGTCAGACTCGGATTGTGCGGTGCGAAGGAAAATTTGTTGTAGTCGAGTCAGGTGAGTTTTTTTTTTTTAATTTTTTGTTTAATCTCGCTTTCGATTTAATGCCTGTTGTCGTTGTCATTGTGGCATCCTTATGGTTTTCACTCTTTAGCTTAATATGTTTCAGGTTATTTCCTTTGATGTTAAGCTTTCAGGTTATTTCCAATGCTGGTAATTTAGTGTTAAGCTTTCGGATTTGTTAACTCCTATTTTCATATACGGAAATTTTTGTACTGTTCTTGCTCTTGATGTTGTTTGAATTGTCTGAAATTATATGTCTTCTTTTATTTTTGCATTTTTACGTCTCAACTCATGTTTTAATGTTGGTTATTAGCATTTTAATGTCTTGCAAGGTGGATCAAATGGGTGCTAGTCCATTTCATAAAAAAATTTAAAAAATAAAAAAATGCGGATCAGTCCGCGGACTAGTCCGCTCCGCATGCAGTGCGGATCAGACCACCCTTTTCTTGGTCCATTTAAATACGAGCCTAAACGGGCTTAATCCGTTTAGGCCCGCTCCGCACGGACTGGCCCGTTTAACACTCCTAAATATATGAATTCTTTTAATTTTTAAAAGTAATTGAATATGTGAATTTAAAAGAGAGATATAAGATTTTTTTTAATTAAAATAGTGGATTCTATAATAGAAGATTAAATTTTTATCTCGTTAAAATTAAAGAAAATTAATAAATAAAAAATTGAGAAAATTTAGAATTCTATAATCATCGTTAGCTAATCACCGCTAGATCTCATTACTTTGAGATTTTGTTATTTTTCAATTGCTTGCACTTTAATTAAATTAATCTTCTTTTCAAACAATTTTAAAGATGAAATTTCTTAAATTATACATTCAAAATTTTATCCTGAAAGTGCTGTCTGTCAAAATCGAATTTAGAATGATATTTTACCATCTAAACTAATCTGATTAGATTTTTCTTTTGAAATTTGTTTAAATCATTGTGTGAATTTGAGACTTTCAATTAGCAATGGTCTTGTAGCTTTTAGCATTTCACTCTTAAGGCCCGTTTGGATGGATTTTTTCTTAAAAAAAGTTACTTTTTTTTAAAATAAAAAAAAACAAAAAAAACTTTAAGAAAATATAAAGTTAACAAAAAGTTAAAAAAGTATTTTTTTTTTAAGTTTCAATTTTCTGCTTAAGAAAAAGTAATTTTTAATTTTTTTTTGAAATAGAAAATTGAAACTTAAAAAAAAAATATTTTTTTTAAGCCCATCCAAACGGCCCTTAATATTATATGAAATTGTTGAATATTGTCAAAGTCATAAATTGGTGTCAATTAGTGTGATGACAATGTTTTACCCTTTTTGAATAGAAGGATCTTGAACAACAAAATCAAAAGATGATGACAAGCATTGGTTTACGGTGCATTTATTTTCACAGAAAGTAAAATTTTATGAAATTTTTTTTTAAGAAAATATATTTCTAGAAAATGAATTTATTTTTTTTATTTGAATAACATAAAAGAAAATACATTCTCTTATTTGATGTATAAAGATAAATTTTTTTCTTTTATTAAAAATATTATTATACACATATAAAATTCATTTTTAAAAATTAAATTACATAATAATCCTTTTACTAATAGAAATTTTTCATGATGGGAATCATCAAATCTTTACTAATATAAATTAAAAGCTAAATATATTTGTATTAAAAATAACATTCAAAGAAAAATGTTCAAATCTTTCTTTTTTTTTTATTATCTTTATCATTTCTTCATAAAATTAATTATTGTTCAATTGACTTTTTCTAAAATTATTAATTACATTTGTTAACTTTCTTAACATTCTTAATTGTCTATGTACTTTCTTAACACAATTTTAAATGTAGTTATTGAATATTTGCAGGAGAGGAGGAGAGGGGAAAGAAGAAATATGGGAGAAAGATAGTGTGTGCATGGGTGTGGGTCAAGAAGAAATATGGGACGAAAGGGAAGGAAAAAATGCAGCAATGTAAAATGGGCCTAGGCTCGCAGGATTTTCCAAGTTGTTTATGGATGTGGGTGAGTTAGATCTTATTTTTGTGTATATTTTTTTATGTGGGCTTGGTCGAACTGTTGTAAGCCAGCCTGCAAGCATGTCCGGTTTATTTTTTATTTTTTAAATTATTTTCAAATTAGTTTATAATTATAATATACAAGCCCAATTCCAATAAATCTATTATTTAAAATAATACTCACTAAACATTAGTTCATTACTCATTAAAAAAAAACTAATAAAACATAAAAAATCAATAAATAAAACTTAAAATAAAAAATGGACTTTTTGTGGATCTGTTTGTGGATTTGTCCATCTGTTTATGGAGTACATCAAACTTCCTTTTAAACGATTGTTTTTGGATGTGGGCTCAAATGAGATAATCTACACATGCCAATGTTATTTGAGTCCAATCCATTCATTTTATATTGCTAAATACAGGGGCACAAGGAGAAAGAGGAGAGGAGAGAAAAAAAAAAAAAGAGAGGGAGAGGGAAAGTTAAAAAGAGAACTAAAGGGATAAGTGAAGAAAGAGTGTGTGTTTGTGGGGTAAATATAGAAAGAAAAGAGAGAAAGAAGAAAGGAAAATAAAAGAATGAAGAGTGAGAATATATAATATAAGATAATTTAATGAAATGATATTGTTTTTAATTATAATGAAAATTTGCTTTCTTCAAGTAAATTATTAGTTTTTCTAGACTGAAATTTAATTTTTATTAATAAAATTTTTTATTAGTTTCTAGTAAAATTAGAAAAACAGTTTAAAAAAAGTATTTTTCTTATTAACAAAGGGACCCTAAAAATGTGAAGTTTTATTTCGGTAAGCCGTGAGGATCCTGTTGAAAAGTTAGTAATTCTTTTTTAAAATAATTTTTTTTCCATATTTAAAAGTGAAGGTAACAATATCATATTTTTTAAAAAAATATATATAAAATTTACAATAAAATTTATTTTTTAAAAAACGAATAAGGACAGAAGAAAAAATAAGATGTGAAAGCAGTAAAACGATCATTTGAAAACATTGTATTCATGCCACGTTGAATTGGGGAAGTTTATAAAGGAGGAAAAAAAAAAAAAAAAGGGGTCAAGTCTACGCTTGACGTAGGAGCATGAGAAAGTCAAAGTGCAATAACTAAAAAGTTGATACATTTGAGTTTTGAAATAGACACTCACCGTGCAAATCAATGAAACATGGTTCTCCGGCAACCCGCAACCTCAAAAACTTTTTATTATTCTTGTTTCTCAAGAGTTGAATATGCGGTGCACAGAAATAACTAATTTTAATAGCTTAATATGATTAATTTGTTTGTGATTAGAAGAGAAGGTTTTTTTTTAATTGATTTTGTCATGTTTTTCTTTCTAGAAAAAAAAAATTTGTGAATTTTTGTCTATGCCTCCAACAATACTTGTTAAATTAAAATTGAATTTTAATAAAAAAATTTAAATATTTCACATCATAACTCATTTGATATACTTTTAAAGGATCTTAGATGTATTTAATATAATCTATAAATCTATAATGCTTTGTTTTAGGAGTAATAATAGTAATAACAATAATAATTATTGTATTGTCAACGAATAATTAATAGGCAGTCTCCATGAAAGAAAATTTATAAATATATTTTGATTTTTTGACTTAAAGATTGACTTATTTTTATTTTATTTAAAATATCAATTTTAATATTTTATAAACTTAAACTTGGAATAAATTTAATACAAACGCAAATTTGTTATGGAGAAAAATATTAAAATATTTTAATTTTAAATTTACAAACATAAAATCATTTTTTTAACAAGCAAAAAATTTCGTTGTGTTCAAATAATAAAATTCAATGAATTCATAAAATAAGGAGATCAAAATATAATTAAGCTTAAAAAGCAAACATTATTCGAAGACATCGCAGATCTTAGAAACATCGTTGCCTCGGCCAACGGAGCCATTGGTCCTCCAATGTTTAGGGTTCCAAGTCCAAACATTTCTGACACCACAAGTGATAGGGCATGGCCTCCTTCTGTACTTGAGATTTTAAATGAAGAACAAACGAAATTGCAAGTAAACTAAACCCAAAAATAAATAAATAAATAAATTATTATGTATATGTCAGCATCAAATTCAGATTCGTCTTCTACAATCCCCACTTCCCTTACCATGACAGTTTCTGGTGATGAATCACCAGAAGCTCCTCCGCCAGATTCAGTTGCCACCGCCGTCGACGGCTCTGCCACCTCCGCTTCCATCTCCGAAGAAAACCCACCTGGTCCTTCTTCATCTTCATCTCAAAAATCGTCTCCAGCTCCACCTCCTGAACTGGAGTTGCCGATTTCATGGCCTCAGGATGCGAAGCTCAGTCTCGATTGGATCCACAATCTCATGGCCTGCTTCGATTGGTCTTCCAGAAGCGTTCCTCCTTCAGAGTTTCACACTGTTTTGCCAGTTCATGTCTTCGACTCGCTGATTCTCATCGCTTCCAAGTTGCTTCACAAGGAACCCAATTGTTTAACTATAGACCCTTTTCGTCCCACTTCCGATTCTGGATCCAACACTGCTTCCACTGTGGTTGTGGTCGGGGACGTTCATGGCCAATTGCATGATCTGTTGTTCCTCCTGCAAGATGCCGGTTACCCTGCTGATGATCGGATTTTCATCTTCAATGGTGATTATGTAGATAGAGGAGCTTGGGGTTTGGAAATTTTCACGATCTTATTGGCGTGGAAGGTGAATCTCAGAATACTCGAATCTTCTTCATTTTTTTTTCCCTAAAATCTGTTCTTTTCTTAATGAAGTTTTGATTTTTTTCACCTTTAGTGGCTTTTAAGGACACTAACAAATTTTTGACATGAGCAATTGTCATTTAATTCAGTAACTTTGGGCAGTTTTATAGGTTGTTGGTATTGTTCTCCTTTGCTTTATTATGTACTATATTAGTTTAAAGGTCAAATGTGCAGAGAATTTAGCTAAGAGACGAGTCGTGCAGCATATTCTTATGTTACAATTCTTGTTAGATTCGTATGCCAGACAGCTATTGATTATCTTTTCATCCTTCTGATTTGTTCTACTCGTATAAATGAGCTGAAATACACGTTAATTATCTCCTGTGAAGTATTTACTTACTCCCAATGGAGTTATACTTTTGCAGCCATTGATGCATGAACTTTTTTTTTTTTTTGGTTTATGTTATTTACTTAATTATTCTACTATACATCTTTTTTATCAGGTATTTATGCCGCATAACATCTACTTGCTCCGTGGTAATCATGAATCAAAATACTGTACATCCGTTTATGGTTTTGAGAAAGAAGTTCTGGTAAAGTATGGTGATAAAGGTAAGCATGTGTATAGGAAATGTTTGGGATGTTTTGAGGGTCTTCCTTTGGCATCTGTTATAGCTGGACGTGTATACACCGCTCATGGGGGACTTTTCCGCAGTGTAACTGTGACACCATCTAAGAGATTAAAAGGAAAGAAGAACCGTAAGATAAATCTTAATCCCGATTCCAAATCTTTATCACTTGGTTCCTTGGAAGAATTAGCAAAGGCTCGGCGATCAGTTCTCGATCCTCCTTGGGAAGGTTTAAACTTGATTCCTGGTGATGTTTTGTGGTCTGATCCATCAAAAAGGCCTGGGCTTGCGCCTAACAAAGAAAGAGGTATTGGCTTGTTGTGGGGTCCTGATTGCACTGAAGAATTTTTGAAGAAATACCAACTAAAGGTAATAAACCAACTAATTTTCCATGACTTGCTCAATTATAATTCAATCTCATAAATGCCATAAGGTAATGGTTTTGACTTGCATTTTCCTCTTTGACCAGCATTGAAATTTTTTACTGGTTCAACTGTGTTCTCAAAGTTAAGCTTATTTCATATTTTAAGCATGCATTTGTCTGAATGATATGCAATGTTGGCTTAAAGGGAAGTATATCTTAAGTGGGTGGATCTTGATTGTTACTTCTGTTTCTGAACCTGAACCTGAAATCAGTTGTGAATCTCAGGGCAAGAAATATGGTTGCCAGCCATTTGTCTCATATTCCTGTGCTATTCTATCCCTAGTGTTCTTGCTGCATCTTTCTGTTGTGTGCATGATAGTGTTTTGTGTTATCAAATTAAGATTTAGGCTTCTGTTTGATACTATTACTGATATATAGATTATCACTTATTTTTTTTGTTCAGTTAATCATCAGGTCACATGAAGGTCCTGATGCAAGGGAAAAGAGGGATGGTTTTGGTGAAATGGCTGAAGGTTACACTATTGATCATGTTGTGGAATCTGGAAAGCTGATCACAGTTTTTAGTGCTCCAGACTACCCACAATTTCAGGTTTGTACAACTCTGTACAGTCTTGATCATGCAGTTTCGGTAGTTTGTTGTGCTGTATGTGGAAGATAAAGATTTCACAAGAACAGAAGTGTTGATGTGGCTATTGTTTGACCAGGATTACATGATAATGCCTTGCTTGAAATGTCTATGAAGATTAAGATTTATTTTCTTCAACTGCTTAAACCTGTTTATTATCTTATTGGAGATGTTTTCTTGCATTACCTTGCAATGAAGTTACACGGAACAATGCAAATCAATAAACAACCAGTTAGAGCATGGTAAAGAAGATTCACATAATTTTTCTTACTTCTTTCTTTAGAAAGGTGATAAATTTGAAAGTTAATAAATGCAAGGGGTTTTTCTGTCTCTGGCAATGAGAACTTTTTTGGAAAATACTATTGTTACTTTTATTGACCGTCAAACTGATAAATGGTATGCAGAATATATGTACTGAAAATAAGGGAAGTAGATGAACTCAAGGAGTGCATATATAGGCATTATCTTAAATCAGGGAATTTTGGATGATTTTAACTTTTTTATTTTTGTCACTGGTCTAAACATTTTCTTTGAAGATTCAGGGTTATAGCTTTTGCTTTGTCCCTTTGATTTTTCCATTAAACCCTTTTATAGAGATCACATCAATTTCAGTCTTGGTGCATTCTCAGTGTAGCTTCCCTAAGGACAACTTTTCTAAAAGATCCTCTCTGAACAATGATTCACTAGTTCAGCTATGATTTAGTCAGCAGAAAGTTCAATTTCTCCCTTTGTCATTATCCCTGTGTGTCTGCTTAAGGGAACTGTTAAGCTGAGTTGCATCCGTTCTTTAGTCTTGGAGTTTCTCCATTCTAAGCACTGTTTCTCATCCAGGCAACACAACAGAGGTACAACAACAAAGGGGCTTATATTGTCCTTCAGCCCCCAAATTTTGACAATCCGACATTTCGTAGTTTTGAAGCAGTTTCTCCAAGGCCAAAGGTACAAAAATGCAAATTTAGAATTATATTGTCAGTCTGATGTTGTACTAAATTGTCATTGGATTTCTGTGGTGGGTTGCAGGCGAACCCATATTATGACTATGAAGAAGTGATAGACTCGGACGAAGAATTGGACTTGGCGTCCATGGTCACTTCCTGAGGGGGAACTTGTTTGATCAGTATGTTAGACACATCATCAGATTTGTAATCCTTAAGTTTTTGAAATACATCTTTGACATTTATATATTCCAAATTATTTCAAGCTGTAAAATGCATTGTATGGAACTGAAATTCTGAAAAAAAAAAAAAAAAAAAATTCACAATTTTGTTGTCTTTGATCAAACCACTAAGCCACATTTTAATAGATATAGCCTGTTTGTTTTTAGAGTGTCATTAATGATGAACTTAACCGAACATCGTGCATATGTTAAGATCTCATATTTGATGAATCTTCCTTGTCATCAATCATTATCTTGATTTTTACCGACTCACGTTGTCTTTCTGCTTGATTGACTCACATTTATTCCACCCTAAAACAATTGGCGTACAATGAGCACCTCACGCACTCTACAACAATGGATTGTCTCTAGATATTTGTATCAAGTCAAGACCTTCGTAAAATAAGATTATAGTAAATCAATCTTGCTGTATTCACTTGACAGTGCAACACGTGTCTTCTTAGTAAATGCTTTGCTAAAATACTTGCCAAGCAAGGTTGGCATCAGCATTCCGTTTTAACTTGAGCCAGAAATAATTAGAGATCTCTGACAAAATTTCTACTTAAGTAATGCAGGATATTTCGTGAGATAAAAACAGAAGATCAACTGCTCTAGCATTAATGACTTGATCAAAGTAGTTGGAGAATTTTACCTAGCTTACATAAACATGGTCAAACCGTAATACTCGGGGGGAAAATCATGTATGAAGGAATTTGAATTTGGCTAGAAATAAATATATACTCCATTGAGCTACAAATTTGGCCTGAGAATGACTCAGCAGAATTCATTTTGCAAAATGGCTTCAAGGTCGAACTATCTAATAATAGATCATGCTCCAGGAAATAGGCATGCATCCTCTGCCACCACTATTCTGATTGCTCAAATGGGACACGGACAAACAGTTGTCCATGCAGGGTCACCACTGCCGATGTCTGATGAGGGTCAATTCTTGAAGGTAAGCTGACAACCTGGATTAGTTGAATTCTTTAAGTTAAGAAGGCTAGAGGGATGAATTAGTTACATGCCATAGCTTTTCAGAAAATAATGCAGAAGGAAAAAGATGGCAACTTTGACACAACACAATTTGTCATACATGGACTATGTTTTTCATGATGAAAATGCTGCTAGTAGGGCATAGTAAAACAAGATAACTGTTTCAGCTCAGTCACAAGTAATATCCATGAAGGTTGTAAGCTAGTTGCATCAGTTAAACTACAATAATGGAATTGCGAGAAGGATACAATTGCAGCAAATATACACCAAGAATATAAATCAGTCACTTGTAAGTGTAGCGGGCTCAAAGTTGCATCAGTGGCAGTTGTTGAAAAAATGATATGCCAGATAAATCCTCTGCATTGCAAAAGAAAAAAAAAAGAAAAGAAAATCGACCTTTTTGAAAGGTGTCACACCCCAGGGATTATCAACATGCTCAGGCTCACCACTTATGACCAAGCGTCCTGCTGGATCTGATTGAACGCGCACCTGATTTTGAAAAGGCTACACAATTATGACCAATTCTACGTTTTATCCACAACCAATAATCAGTATCATAATTCAATTGCAGTGGTATGACTGTTATTTTTTCAGAAGTATTAATTATTGCATTCAAGTGGTGGAATTAACTGTGACATCCATGTGTCAAAAGCCAAACCCTATAATTTCCACATTTCTTGCTTTATCAGAACCGTTTGTGCAGAGAGTAGAAAGAAAAGTGGAGTCATAAGTCAGAAGACAAAGTTACCTCTTCCCGCAGAAGGCCCGGAACCAAAGCATATACCTCAAAACAATCTTTCTGTGCATGAAAGTTTTAAATGTGATGAGTAAGTGACATACACACGCCGTCTTCAATTTGATCATGTGACAAAGAAACTTACAGTTTTTTGCACGTTGATTTTTACCCAATCAGCAGGAGCTCCAACATCAACTACTGATGCGTCCAGCCTAGCCAGCCACACATATCAACAAAGGCAGGCAAGTTAGTAAATAAACCAACACAACTAAACTCATTAGAGTATGGATTGGTAATACAAGTCACAATATTAACTAGACAAACAAATAAGCAAGCAAACAAAACTGCACACAAGATAAATGGAGGAAACGGAGAATGAAGTAACAGGTATCTTAACTGTGGTTTAGATGGTTTACTACGTGCTGCTTTGACAGCATTATCCATGTAAGACGGTTTCTTGCGTTTAAGTAAATCTGAGCCAATAAGACATGAGATGGGAGGGGAGTAAATAACCGAGAATCATTAACACCTATAAAACTGTTAAAAATAACTGTAGGATGGAGAACCATACTGATGTTTTTAAGCTGCTTTTCACGCTTTTGCATAGGCATAGGATTCCTATCCTAAGAAATACAAAAGTATGAAATGGTTATTTGGCCAAAAAGGCATATAGCAAAAAAAAGGTATACAGGAGAACATGATGCAAGACTTCAAATATTTAACAAACCTTGATAATAGGATCACTAACTTCACCATTATTAAGAAGCCGTTGAGAGTGCCAACCCTGCATAGCCCTTGCTGCAGCATCTCTTCGTGCTCTACCTGATGCTGATGCCGGATTACACTTGCCAAACAAAGAAAAAGAAGAGTTCTCAAAGAACCATACACAGATAATGATGATGACAGAGAAATATTTCCACATGCATAGCCTACTGAAACTAAAGGTGAAATTTTAATGAATCTCAGGTCAAGGTACAATTGTAACATTTCCATTAATATTCTATCAGCTTACATGTACAAGCTGAATCTAAGTCAATTATATTAAATCCGCCTTAAAACCACAAGTAGTCAAAGGAAGTTATTTTTGACAAAGAATTTCACCCTATTATAGATAGTAGTATGTTTAAATGTTAGCCAACCCCATTTGAATGGGATAGAGCTTGGTTGTTGTTTTTGGTAGGATTTATGTGGTTTTCCAGTAGTTTCACATTTTATTTTATTCTGAAACCTCATGAAACTGATGCGGATCAGAAGTTCATTCAATCTAACCAAACTGAAATTCTCACCCACAGTTTAATCCTTATTTTATTGTTTATTGTTCATGTTAGTCTTTCATTTGCTACATATAACAATGAATCAAACACAGAAGTCCACTTCATACCTGATTTTCAATATTCATAGGCTCTGGTTGAGAAACAATAGGCACAGTAAGCTCACCGCCTTTTGTCTTATGCCTTTCATAATCAAGAAGAGACTGGGATGCCATATTAAAAATAGCATAATGAATCAATTTAGGTAACATATAATATTAGTAGTTAATCAAAAGAAATGGATATCGATTACCCTCTCATAAAAGCCTCGAAAGGTCCATGAAACAGTAGTGCATGTCCTGAATAAGTCCAAACACAGTATGAGGGACAAGTATTATCATTCAGGGGAAAGAAAATCCCTTTTAGGCTCTTTTTCCCATTCAACAAGGTAATCAATTAATGAAGCATGACTCGACAAAAGCACATATCACAATGTGTCTTTCACAGACACCTGAAGGACATTCAATTTCTTTCAACACCCTTTTCGATAGAGAATATCATTGTAGAGTGGCACACTTGGTACAATAGAGAGAGCAACAGTGCTGAAGGAGAACCAACCCCTAAAACTGTTCCACTTATTTATTGAAGATCAGTGCCTCACCAGTCTGCATGACGGTTGAAGCTCAAATAAACAACATCAAGATAAGAAGGCACATGCAGATACTTACTTCGGGGGATTAAAAGACTCTCCCACTTGCCGCCATAACTTACATGCGGTCACCTATTCATAGATACAATTCAATTAGGTGAATATTCCAGCAACATTCGAACAACTGCTTTGAAATAATCAAATTCAAAGCTCAAAGTTTAATTGAAGTCAGCTTTTTGCCAAAAGAAGAGGTCCCCAAAATTTTTACTATTTTGAGAAATTTATAATCACGTGCAACCTATTTAAGAATTGAAAACCACAGTGGGTCTTAATGATCTCTACCCATGATCAACAGTTCCAAACAATGACTAGTTTGAAATGTAAATGGGCTTCACAAAAAAAAAAAAAAGAATACCTTATCATAGCCCCCCAATCTCATTACAGCTCTCCACAACCTTATATTGCACCAATTAAACATTAGGCCAAAGCAATAACTCATCAGAACTCAGAATTTATATCATATCTATAGCCAGAAAAGAAAATTTAAATGAACAGGCAAAACTCACTTAAGGCAATTAAGGCCCTCTCCGTAGAACTTGGGAGCTTTTAATTCCATGTTCCTCTCTCTAAAGAAATTTTCAATCTCCTTCATAAAAGCAGATTGCTCCTCTTCTGTTCCTGACTCATTGCCATCATACATATGGTCAGGATCCAAAAAACATGAGTACATTGTGTTTGAATTCCCATTATCAGCAGGTGTGGTAACTTGCTCTTCATTAACCTTATTCTCAACTTCTACTCTATTCTCAGTTTTCTCCTTTGCATCTGCAGGAACAGCTTGAGGTGTAGTAGGCTCATCATGACTCGTGGGCCCATCATTGCGAGTTTTACTATCAGGCACTTCACAAGCTACAGGCTTGATCTCCACAGCTGTTTCAGTATTATCAATACTATTCTCTACAACAGCCTGATTCTCAGCCTTCACCTCTGAGAGGGGTTCAGACTCAGCCTTGACTGAAATTGAAATTTCAACATTAGCTTCTACTGGGACAGAATGAAGAGAACTTTGAACTTCTTGTGGAATGCCTGCTGGATTTGCCTCAGGTTCTGGTTCTACAGTTTTATCAGCAGCAGGTCCCTCCAGCTCTACTTTTCCATTTTCAGCAAGATTTGAAACTTCCTGAACTGGAACAGCAGTAGAGGAAACTGGGGGTTGAACCTGCTGGCTTTCATCAACAGCCACTGGCACATCCTGCCCACCTTCCTCGTTTTCTTTGGTATCATTCATCTCCAATTTTAACAACGCATGACAAACAAAACTTCCTACATCAACATATACACAAATGCAAGGGAAAAAAATTCAGACGGAGAGAAAAGCGAGCACCTTTACCCTGAACTAAACCCTAGTCTGTCACTCTACAAATGGCAGCCATGGCTGATTCATAAAAACTACCATTGCATTACTCTGAGCTTCTAAATTCATAAATTTTCAAACTTTTCCATATGAATGAGTTAATTTCCATCTTTCCAAGTGGAAAAATAAAGAAAAAAAAACCAAAAAAGAAATGTATCATTACCTGCGTTCGAATTGAAGGAGAAGCTCAAGGAGTGAGGAAGAAAATTTCCGGAACTTGCAGACACAGATATGTTGAAACTTGAAATTGATAAAACCTAATCCTTTGTACACTTCTCTAGTGCACTCTTCTGGGTTACGTCTGGTTTGCAGGAAAGTTCACTGTAACGCATGTTTTGCCCGAAGCGGCAGACTTCACATTCACACCACGCATGGTTGCACACTCAGCAGTGATACGACGCCGTAGGCTCTGACATTCTCTTTTTTTTTTTTGGCTTTTATTCGGCCCAATTTTTTTGTTGAACCTCCTTTGTTTCCAAAAGATTGGGTTCAATGAGATGGGTTGCCAGTCCATCATTCTAAAGCCCACATGAAACGGGCCCCCGGTGTAACCCTTGTGAGCAAAAACACAAGCCCATTGTGAGTCGCGACCAAATTCTATTCCCGCCCTAATTCCCAAATACAGCAGATCAGATTTAGATAAACACCTTTTTTTTTATAAAAAAAAAAAAAAAACTTCCCAACATCCCTTCACAGATTTGATCCGCTGATTTCCGGTCGACTACTCGATTTTAAGGAATTTTATTAAATCCTCTGGAGTTAGCCAAAAATTGGTTTGATTTAGGCAGAGAATTTAATCAATTTATTGGTATTAGGGTTTCAATTCCAGTCTATCACTGCGCTGGCATGCTCATTTTGAATGGGGTGCCCTTGGATTGCCAATTTGGCTGAATAATTACACAGAATCATTGCTTCCTTGTGACAGGTATTGGGAGAAAGGTCATGCCTCCGAGGCCCTGCTTGTTGTTCCCCACATCAGGCCGGACGCAGGAATCTGGGTCAGTGAGAGTTGGTCCGGATTCAAAATAAAAAAATTTATAATTTAGTCTTAAATTTTTTATTTTTTTTCACTAAGACCTATTTTTAAAGATTTTTTTCAATTTAGTTCCTGTCGAATTTTCAATTTTGTCCTTCTATCAAAAAAAAAATTTTTTTTTAATATTATAAAAAAAAAATTTGAAAAACTTGAGTGGGGGCTTGAGCTCCCACGGCCTGAATTGTGTCCGCCCCTGCCCCACATGACAGATCCTGCAGGTTGTTGAGAATTTGATAGATTATCAGCAACTGAAAAATATTTCTTAAAATTGTAACTACACTTCTTTAATTTTCTCATAATTGGTCTCGAAACTGCACTTTAAAAATGTAGAATCCGTTGTTAAAAGGAACTTGTTTCTGGCTTCATAGTTGATAATCTTCGGATGTCTTGACAGTATGGCCTGTAGGCATGTTCTTTAGATGTCTTGACAGAGAGGAAATTGAATACTAGAATCATTCAAATGTTGTTTCAATTTGCTTTTGTACAGTTTGCTACTTTGGAATGATCACTATCTTGATGGTTAGCCTTTTTGACTTCCCAGTATCCCACCTCTCTTCTCTCTCTGCAATTTTTTAAGGTTTTTATTCATTGTAACTGGACTGCTCTTTTGTCTTGTTCCCATGTACGTTTACCTGGTACATGTGGTTACTAGAGAAACATCTAGGTTCATGCAGAAATTGTGCGGATGTCTGTCTCATCGAAATTCAAAAAGTGTGATAAGATCAAATTGTTTTCACATTGGTGATACCACGGAAAGTTGTTCTCAACTGTTGGGATGACGTTATTGGCTCGTGCAAATTACAATTGCCTCCATCGTTTTTCTTTTCTACTTTTTTTTTTTACTGTTTCGTTCACGTGCTTTTTACTGTAATTGTCATTAAAAACAATTGATTTTGAAAAGAAATAAATTACATGTGGGGCTTAACTTTTTTGTTTTTTTTAATGTTTAAACAATTTTGTTGGAAAGATGCAATATTTGTAAGTGTCTGTCACACTCAGCCCACTAGCTGTGGTGCACTAGTTTCTTTCTTAGTTTTTTTCCCTTATTACTCTTTTTGGAATTTGCACTTTTTGATATGAAAGGAAATAGCAGATCTCAGTGACAAGCTCGTGAATGTGTGAATCCCAATGGCATCTTTGTGTTGGGTGATGAACTTAATAGCCTGAATCTTCCACGTTTCCCAAAAAGAGTTTGCAGAATTCTTTCAATGATATTTAATTGATTAACTAATATATTTAATTTTATTGGTTCATTAATGTGATTGGCATCGGAGTTCACGTTGGATGGTGATAGAAGTTCTACCCTACCTCGGTTAATAAATTTTCTTTGTTTTAGGATTAAAGAAATTTCAGGAGTGAAATTTTTAGTTGTGTGAATTTTGTGATATACACTGTTAACAATACAATAATATATGATGATAATTTAAATTATTTTTATTTTTTCATCTTGAATTAAGAATATATATTTTAATAATATGTGACTGGTTGAATTAAAAATTATGTAAATTTTATATAATATACCGAGAATTGTTAATAAATAGTGATATAAAATGTAGACTATAATTAAAATAAAAATTAGTAGATTGAAGAAGAAATTTTACTACAATAAAAAAAATTATAATTTTTCTAATATAATAAAAGAAATACTCATATATTAGAATACAAAAAAGGGGATGAGAGATTATATATTTATAACCATGGTTATTATCTAAATTTTATTTTTTATGAAGACCTACTTATTAATCATCACATTTATTTTCAGCCATCTCTATTAATTCCTACTTACCTACTTAAAGAACATTATTTTAAAACTTTGAACATTTCTTAAATTTTTATCCTTTTTCAATAATGTTGTCTTTTTTCCAAAAAAAAAAAAAAAAAAGACTTTACTTTTCCAACACCTGGCCCGGAACAAGAACAGTAATTGATTAATCAAAATTATGTGACTGCAATTATTGGTAAGTGAATGAACCTCCAACAACTATTCTGGTCAATTTTTGAAACTCAGAAGGGACGAAGTTGTAGCACTTTGCATTAGATGAAAACGTACAAATGTGAATCGGAATGTCAGTTTACAAGAAGGTGGAAAGAAGCTGCCGAGAGACATAAAAGTCGGTAACTGGAATGTCAAAGGAACATGAAATTGTTTAACTTCTGGCTAAGAACCTGAGTCAGAAAGAGACAGCAACCCAGAATTCTTGGACAACTCGCCCACAACCACAAGAGCTGTGGGTCCCAAAATGGGTTTTCATCGTTCTACGAACATAGTCGCAGGAGAAAAACTACACTGACGCAATTCAATTTTTGTTTTGGATAATGATTGGGAAGGATGGGTGGCGAATTTGGACACCAGTTGGACTATGCAATTCAAATACTGTTTGTCATCATCATTCCACCCGAGATAATATTGCTTATACAAATTGTTTTTTAACACATTAGAGGTACAGAATTTTATATTTATGACTTTTTATAAATCATAAAAACCTTGGATTACTGACTTTTACTTGTTAAATTTGTGTGTTTATTTAATTTGGCAGTCAAAATTAGTCCCATGTTAAATTGTGAAAAGATAACACGGTATAATTAAATTTTCAATGCTATACCAAGTAAGTTATGTAACTCCCTGTGCATAAAAGGAGTATTTAAATTTCATTCCTTGTGAATTTATAATAAAATTAATAATTTTATCTTTAAAATTTCAGTAAAATGATCATTGAATTATATAATTAATCTTACTAATTATTGCATAATATTATATTCATATAATTTTGCCTTATCTAATATTATTCATGTTATTTATGGATGAAATTTGTTGGCACCTTATAATTTTAAAGGCAAAGTTATTGATTTGGTTATCTTTATACTATCATTCATTTATATGTTATTATGTCATTAAAAAAATTATCATAACATTTTTAATGATAAAATTTTTTTTATTACTTTTAATTTTTACTTATAATGTGGCATATTTGTCATTACTTTTTATTTTTTTTAATGATGTTGCATGTATTTGTTCATTAGTAGGGTAAAATCCTTAATTACTGTTGTCTACGTCTGCTTAAAACTTTTAAAAAGGCGGCTAGTTTGGGAGCACCAAATTAAATTTTGAATTATAAAGAAGAATTGTATGTTACGGCGCTAAGCAGCAAGAAGAAAAATCCTTTTAAGCAACGTGAAGGGAATTAATACTTCTTGGTAAGCAGATTAGCAGCCAACATCGGCATCAATTACGCTGCAATATATATCTATGGCTGGATACAAATCTAAGCCAACTTTAGTTAAACCCGTCTCTTACGTTCTCAGCCCTTACCCTTACATATCGTGATCTCTTGTTTTCCTTTGCCTAAGTCTTTCTCTGAGACATATCCAAAATCCCCTTTCTTCCCCCAATATATTCTTCACATAAACCAGCATCCATAACCACTTTCAGCTTCCTCATTCTATCGCCACCTTTAAGGATCCACAACAAAAAAACAGAGGTTTCTGTGTGTTTTCGAGCAGTCAGCTAAGGCTCGGGCGTGGCTCTACGTGAGTTAAAGACAGGCCATCCACGCTCGATGTTTAAAAATTTCATGAAAAAATTTCTGGGAGTATAACAGAAAAAAGGGTAAATAACATGGCATTATCGATGAAAGTAAAAGGGTTTATCTGAATTTTTTCCTGTTAAACTTTCAACCTTATCATCGTCTGTGAGGGTAATCATATACATTTTTCAACTTTAATCTTCTGGGGGGAATTGCATGTGTTCAAGTAATGTCGATTTCGTAACTGCGACTTTTTTTCTTTTCCTTTTCTCTTTTGAGAAATGGTACAAAGAACTGGATTGCTTTGGTAACATCCAATAATTGCCAATTATTTCATTTTGACTTCTTAACTAATATGTATTTGTTCTCAAAACTACCTTCCAAAAATTATATATTTTTTCTTTATTTCTTCTTCTGCATTTTCTTCTCTGAATTTAAGTGTTGAATGACATGAATGTGTCCCTTGTTGCAAAGTCATATCAATCGTTGAATGGTTTAATTTTTGTTGACTTTTATGCGAGCAGTGCTTTTATATTTTCTTCTTAAATATGTCTCTTACATGATGTTCTTTTTCTTTCTGTGTAGCATTGGCCTGAGTTCTTGAGAGAATCGTGATAATGGGGTTTTTAGAGCTTTTATTTGTTGCCTCTTTCCCAGTGATCAAAGTATTGCTGGTGACTGCACTCGGTTTGTTTCTTGCGTTGGATCGCATAAATTTATTGGGAGAAAATGCAAGAAAGCATGTGAATCATGTAAACATCTTGAATGCTTCAGAAAGTTTCCTTTTTTTTTTGTTTGCTATGTGTTTTTTCCTTCATTGGCAAAGGGTATTAACAAGTGTTTTTTTGCATATAAACCAGATTGTATTTTATGTGTTCAATCCTTCACTGGTGGGCAGCAATTTGGCCAAAACTATCACTTTTGAAAGTTTTATTTTGTTGTGAGTATCAACCTGACTTAGATTTTAGTCCTATAACTACCTCTAATTCTGATTTGAGGGTAAACTTCTTCATTTAATTTTAATCTGCTGCCTGTTCAATTTTTGGCAGGTGGTTCATGCCAATCAATATCTTTGGTACATTTTTATTAGGCTCAGCTTTGGGATGGATTCTTATCAAGATCACAAGGCCTCCAAAACACTTGAAAGGTCTAATTTTGGGCTGCTGTTCTGCAGGTAAACTCAAATCATTGCAGGAAAGCTCAACATGTGATCTGTCTTCTGCTTTCTCTGTGTTTTCATCTTTCTAATCTGCAGATTCTGAAAACAAAGTTACAGGAAATGATAAGTAAACATGTCCATAATATACATTAGGCCAACCAAAATTGGATGGTGACTGTGAAATGTCTTATTTATCAGATTTGCACGTAAGCTGCTGTTTCTGCGTGATAGAATTTTTTAATTTTTGTTACAAAATGAAAGATTGATAAAAACTGTGAAAACATCTTACACTATTACACCAGTCATTATGTTCTGCTGCCTGCATTATGTTTGAAGTGTATTATTCCCATTTTGAAGCAATTCTTGGTTGAATTCATTTGAATTGATATGAACAGGAAATTTAGGGAACTTGCCTATCATTATCATACCGGCATTGTGTAAAGAGAAAGGCAGTCCTTTTGGGGAACCCGACACCTGCTATAAATATGGAATGGCTTATGCTTCACTTTCTATGGCGGTATGCCACTTCATTAGCTTCTCTGGTGTTAATTCAGAAATCATAAAATTGTTGGTTTAGTCATTAATGTGCAGTTTATCTAAGCAAGGAAAAAAATTATAAGATATTTAGTCAGCTATAGTTGGTAGAGATTTATTTTCTTTTGTTCTGAACTGGGATTCATTTGGGAACTTTAGATTGGAGCTGTTTATTTATGGTCTTATGTCTACAACATAATGCGGATTTCCTCGAGGAAATTCCACGAAGAAGCTAGTACAATTGAAGATACTAGCAAGTTGAAGTCATCAGCAGAAAAATTAGAATCACTTCCAGAGGAATGCTCAGAAGAACTTGATGCTGACAAAGACAAAATGGATGATGCATATACCATATTGCTTCCTTATGCAGAGTCTGAGGAAAATACAAAGGTTAATTTTCAGATATCTCTTGCAGATTTAGACTTCATGGTTTTTTAAGTGTTTTCTTTGGTGGCACTCATTATGTTGCAACCATATTAAGAGATTCAACAAGAAATAGCCAGCTAGCTATATAATGCTTCTTTCTATTAATTCATATTAGTTTCAAAGATATAAAGTATTAATATTCTTATATTATACTGACTTTACAAATTTGTCAACATTACATAGAGAAAGTAAAATTTTTTCTGCTAATTTATTTTTCCTCCGAGTCTGTCCTGCCTTGTGACAGGTACATAGATCATTGAAAATAATTTTCATTCCAAGTCATAATTTTTGCTTTTTCATTTTCAAATGACAACAAGTATGATCCTAAATTCCTGATAATCTCTCATGGTTTCATTTCAGGTATCAATCTCAGATAAAATTAAGAACTGCTTTAGAACAGTTTCAAGTCACTTAAATTTGAAGGCCATGTTTGCGCCATCAACTATTGGAGCGGTATGTTACAGTGTTAGGTCCCCTGCATTTCCTGCACATATCTTAGCTGCACATCAAATACTATACCTTACATAAGTTTATGTTCACTGAGATATGTATTGAATTAAAGGCCTTATATATGTCTGGTGCATGCTAAGGTCTTTGTATATCAATTTTGAATGTGAGATTAAAGAATGCATGTAATAATGCAAAATTGGACGATATTTGTAAAGAAAAGCTGAAATAGTTTCTGATGTTATTTAAAG
Source organism: Saraca asoca (assembly GCA_026873985.1). Classification (NCBI taxonomy): domain Eukaryota; kingdom Viridiplantae; phylum Streptophyta; class Magnoliopsida; order Fabales; family Fabaceae; genus Saraca; species Saraca asoca. The sequence goes on along the minus strand of JANHAO010004991.1, from coordinate 2,373 downwards.
ATGTTTTTCTGTGTGAACTCCTATATCAATGTACTGATCGTCTTTGTTTCCAGATTACTGGATTTGCAATTGGTGTAGTTCCTCAGATTCGTACTTTCATGATTGGCAGTAATGCTCCTCTTCGTGTGATCGAAGACACTGCCTCCCTGCTGGGGTATGCATCCTACTTTCATCTCAGAAAATATGAAGTTATAAAGTATTAGAAAGGCTGAACCTGTGTAGAAAACTAGTGTACTTGGCTTCAGGGAAAACTCATTATCACTCCTATCATTTATTTCCTAAATGTTGCAGTTGGTTCATTATTTTCCATTGCTTTAAATTCAGGAAAAGAAAAACATCTCACCTTATATTTTTCGAACTTATGATATGCAGTGAAGCAGCCATCCCAACCATCACCCTAATCTTGGGCTCAAACCTCCTAAAAGGTACACTTGCAATGCTTGCTGCAATAAGTTGCCTGAGAAAAGCTTCTTGCACGTCGTTACCCTTCACATTGGGCTCACACTAATGAAATAAGTGTGGGATCTACATTTATAATAATAGCATATATATGTAGAGAAGAGTTATATTAATTACGCATTATCTTTTCACACAATATTCTCACACAATGAGAGGTGTGTGGGGCCCATATATCATATCTGTAAGTCCCCCACACCACCTTCACTGTATGATGATATTTTATGAGCAGAGAATGTGCATGAAGCAATTCTTGTGCAGATAGCATGCTCAAGTTGTATGGTAAACCTAACTTTACTCTTTATGCCATTCTTTGTGGTGGGATTTATATCTAAAATGATGGATGAATGAACCAGGTTTGAAAGGAAAATGTACAGTGATATCAACCATTGTGGGCATTATAGCAGTTCGATATATCTTCCTGCCACTATTGGGAATAGTAGTAGTTAAAGGGGCTATACGTTTTGGCTTGGTGCATTCAGATCCCTTATATCAATTCATCCTGCTTCTTCAATATGCACTTCCTCCAGCCATGAATATAGGTATGCCATTGCTTTCCAAACTGTAAATTCATTACTAGAACTACCTTATCTTTGGATTAGAATTGTCTGCAATAAATGTAGCTGCACTTGGACCGTTGACTATCTATTGATATGGGACTCACAACAATTTAGGTGGATCCGCAATAAATGTAATTACAGTTAGACTGTTGACCATCTATTAACATAAGATCCACAATAATTTATATGGATCCATAATAAATATAATTGTAGTTGAACTGTTGACCGTCTATTAGTATGGGATCCACAATAATTTGTATAAGCCCCATATCACTAGATGGTGAGCAATTTTAACTGCAGCCGAAGTTAATGCATATGATCCATTTCTATTTCCTTTCCTTTATCTTTTATTCCTGTGTTTTTTAGTTACAGGTCCTGAGTTGTAGATACATGTATAAGTCTTCATTCTTGTTACATTTGATTCTGCTTGCTGCTTTGCAGGAACAATGGCACAACTGTTTGGAGCAGGTGAGAGTGAATGTTCTGTTATAATGCTATGGACATATGCTTTGGCATCAGTTGCTGTCACTCTTTGGTCAACCTGCTTCATGTGGCTCGTCTCCTGATTTATTCTCTGTATTCTTTTTTTTATTATTATTATACAATTTTCATTATTTTTTGTCTAATTTTTTTCCATCATCTTTTGTTTTTTCTCCAAGAAAATCGCTTGTATACAGTATATTCTGTACCTTTTGCAACCTTTTTTTTTTCCCCAAATGTAAGAGGAAAAAAAAAAAATTGTCGACCCATATTTTTTTCATCCTTTAAGGCCTTGGAAATGTCATTTTTGTCGGTGAATATCAGCTCTTAATCTATTTTACTTATTTATTTTTTCCTTCCCTTTTCTGTAAATCTTCTTTGTATTCTTAATCTATACAAACCAGATCACTGAAAGAGTGGAAATGATTTATATTTATATTAAGAGTTTGTTTGATATAATTATTAAAATCCTTAATAATTGATTATAGATTTTTTTATAAATATTTTGTTACAATTTTATCTTACCTTATACCAAACCATCCTAAATTGATTTAAACTTTGTTGCAGTTTTCTGTGCATTACTTAATTAAAATGATTGCTTATTATTGATTTGGCATAGTGTCAACCTACGATGCACTTTATATAGCAGTCGTGTCCACGTGTCGGAAACGTTTCAGACACCGACACTTATCGACACCGACACGAAACGTGTCGGGACCGTGTCCGTAATTTCAAAAAGTTCGGACACTCGTTCTCTATTTCGACACTCGTGTCAAGTTCGATTCCGGGATCGTGTCCGTAATTTTAAAAAGTTCAGACACGCATTCTCTATTTCAACACGCGTGTCAAGCTCGATTTCTAGCTTATTATTTGTTAT
>JANHAO010004990.1:0-23280 GCA_026873985.1 Saraca asoca | reverse complement strand
CCTGAAAAGGGAGAAGACAGCATCAGCAATTGCAAAAGAAACATTTAACTTGCTGAAGAAAGAGAACATACTAGAAAATGATTTTTAGATGAGCAGGGACGGATATATTGGCATCATCTGGTATCAAATGAGAATTAATATTTGTTCAATAAGAAATTAAATACTTCTATAATATAAGTACCATTCAGAACTGAAGATGCAATATGATTTTGATAACCAACTTCAAGTCTAGGCTATAAGTCTCAAACAAGTTTGTTTGGTTTGGGACAAAATATAGAAAGAAAAGACAGAGATTATGACTTGAAAAGTGAAAGTAATTAAGACACTATTAATGAAAGGCTTATTTTAGCAAGAGATAATCCAGTGTTTTATAAGGACTTGATCAGTGAATTCTATAGTGGATTTAGATTAAATTGGAGTTCTGCCATCCTTATTCAAAGATACTATATGAACACCATATCCAACAATTGAAAGCACAGGAAAATTTTGATTATAGTTCAGAAAGAACCTGCAGATCCAATGACATCAAAGCACGTCCTTCATCATTACATCTCTTCACACGTGAGAGTCCTTCAACAAGAGTTTCAGCCACAATTTCAACTCCATAGTCTAATAGTAGGTCTTGAATCTAAACACACAGAATTTAAAACATTAGTGGTTGATTCTTTATGTTTTTGTCTTCAACAGCCCAGAAGCAACCTTTCTAACGCAATGACGTTGTACATATATTGATTGGTAAACATTATAAAGGCAGATAATGAGAGTGCCTCATGTAACAATGAGTTTGAGCAACACCTCCTTACGAATTCCCCCATGAGCAACTCTTGTCTTATAGTGCTTAAATTCTCCCAGTAATAAATCAACATACCTATGCATGCAACAAATTCAGTCAGTCAGAATTGCAGATGTAATGTAGCATGTAACCCAAAAAAAAAAAAAAAAAACAAATCCTCTGCAGTAAACATTCACTGTCAACAAAAATTTTAGAAATCCTTGATAGATGGGTGCAGCTTCATGATAACAACAAAGATTAATGTTAATCATCATGCCATGCAGGCACTAGTAACAAAATAAGCAAATGTTAATCACAGGCTGTTTGATGAAATATGATACAATCTACTAAGATGATCAGATACAAGTAACAACAAAAGCAATGTTGGCATCAAGATCATAATCACAGAATGTCAGTAATCTAAGATTGCAAAAATAGTGCACACAAACTTTTCCAAGTGCATGCAGTTGTTCATCTTTATGACATTATACATATCTAGCAACTGCCATACTAGATGTAATCATTAATCAGTAAGGAATACAGCAACAAGGGAAAATTTGAATTATATGGCATTTGACCATAAAGAAGATACAAGGATACAAACCCATTATGCTCTAGCCCAAGGTCCTTTAGTTCCCATTTAGAATTGGCAATACGTTCGACATACCTGTAAAAAGGTTAGCTAAAAGGTTATGCCAATATTTCTTATTCCACACCTCAGAACCAACAACCAACAATACTGGTGAAGAGAAAAACGCAGAGAGATTTTAATTAAATACTAGCATCAAGAATGATGACAAATGATTTATTATAATTTTAAATTGTCTCACAACTTCAAGAGCCCAGACACAATAATTGGTGCATTTGGTAACACGAGATAATCTTTTGAACTGTTGGAAATAATACAATAGAGTTGAATGGATGGTGAAAACAGTGACAGACTTTAATTTAATATGCTATTTCTAGATTACAACCATCGCCATGTTTTTCCTTACACACTAGGAAATTTTATCCAAGCTCCAAACAACTCAGTGAAAATATGTCCTAGCCCTTCCACACTCCAAAATGATGACAGCAAAATATTGACAGTCAACTATCCACATCAATTATCAACTCAAAATACTATAGTAGATGTCAATTTATTACTCTTAATCCAGTTTATTTAGAATCTTTAAAAGCAGGTAATTTAACAAAGAAACATTGCAGATTTCTAGCTATATATACTTTTGTCTTACCCATTAATGTGCAACAGTAGTCTTGCAGTAGTCCTATTAATATGCTCCGTAAGATCTGGCACTGCATCCACCTAAATATACCCTTATAATTTAATAATATTTTCATCTATATTCTATACTGATGCTTTTCATATCAAAAACATGTTGGAACAATCAAATCAGTTAGATCTAAACAAGCTGATGAGACAACAGGTTCCTAACAACCAAACCATCAGAAACTTCATCTGCAACAAGACAATCCAAACACGGTCTTCAACTAGAACTTCATTCGTTCTATTATATATCATTAAGTGAGCCAGAAAAGGCTTAGACAAAAGGGTTTTATTGAAATATGCTCTCAAACTTCTAAGACATGATAAATAATTATTAGAACTTGTAATCTTACAGCCACCATTAAAAGTGAGTTTAAACATAAGTTGTTACTATGCATGTGTAGATAATGTATACAGACACCACTAAACCTGATATTTGACGAACTAGGCAGTGCTTTTCTTTTAACTGTGAATCACAATATCAATATAAACAGGGTTTCCACTTGATCTAATCCAGAAAATTTCAAAATCTTTGTAAATCAATGTGCCATGATGCTATTAGACAATCAATTTTAGCGGAATAGTCAACTATGTCAACCTAAAGAGATGTCCCCATCAATTGTCACTAGAGCAAAAGCACCATTACAAACATATGAATATTTTACATACCAGATGCACATAAAAATCCTCAACTACAGCTGCATTACTTTGCAAGAGCATAGATTGGAGATGAGCTTTAGATCTCTTCAATATTCGGGCAACAAGAGATATAGTCTCGACACCCACACATCGTTCCTGAAACATATTGCAAGCATATATTCACAAGCTTATACTATATAACTTCATTCTTAAGGAAAACCTAACTTCAAAAACCAAGAAAAGTTCATAAAGGATACAAGCCACCACAGATTCCAATAATATAGAGAAATGTGAAAAGGAGAACACAAAAAAAAAGAAAAAAAAGAAAGAAAAGAAATCCTGCCTTGATATCAAATATGTTGCACCCTTCATTGTATTTTTGTACCATATGATGTATCAAAAAATAAAGACAAGATATTCACCAAAAGAGGGTGAAAGATTTAAGTTGCAACAAAATGTCATATATGTAGAAAGTAATATTAGTAATTAGGTTATTAGGTTATGTTACGGGACTTATGTTATGTTATAGGCTTGCTTGTAATGCATCCAAAGTTAAGGGTTTAATAGTATTTGTTTCTTAGGAGCTCTATATAAATATAGCATTAAGTCAAGTCTTATGTAATTCAGCTGTTTTATTTGTTTCAATAATATATTAGAGTTTTCTCTCCAACTCTCTCTAGCTTCTCTACTTCTTCCCCTCTCTAAACCCTAATTACTTTCTCAAGATATAACAGATATGCTCAACCCAATTCAGATAGTATTCTCTTTCTGGACCAAAATTCCGAACAAATTTTCTAAATCATCATGAAAGATAAAAAGATATTAATGATCAGGGATGATAATGCAGTGATGGAAATGTACAGTTTACAGCAATTTTATTCATGTGATCTACTTTTCCAAATCGAACTTCACATGCATACCTTGAGACTTAAAGATGCCACTGAGGAGTGACCAAAATTTGTGCTGGGAGGGCTTGTTGGTGTTACCTCTGCTTGTACAGATGATGTACTCAAAGATGTGGGTGAAGATGACTGGGGCTTTATCCACTGGTCACAATCTTGGTTTATTCTAGATAAGGCTGTCCTCAGCCGATCTGCATGTCAAAATTACATAATATCACTGATTATCAGTCAATTATAAGCTTTTCTCTTTGTTCAGGGTTTTGTGGGTTTGTCCAGCTACCTTGGACAGATTTTTTTCTACTAGATATTGTGGTTTTGGGAGAATAAGGAAAAAAGCACACTTTGAGAAGTTGCAAGACTTGTTTTATGGCATATGTGGTTGGAACAGAATGCTATAATTTTTAGGGTAAATTACACTAATCTCCCGAGGTTTAGTGTAATTACACTCAAATTCCTTCTGTTTTCAGAAATATACACTTATCTCCCTTATTTTTCTGAAATAGGGGAGGTGAGTATATGATTAGAAAAGGAAGTGAGTGCATATGAAAAGGGAGGTCAGTGTATATTTTTGAAAATAGAAGAGATGTGAGTGTAATCACACTAAACCTCAAGGGAGTTGAGTGTCATATTTGTCCTAATTTAAACAGCAATCTTGGCCAATGTTCTTGGTGTGGGACAAGATTATCTTTTGTTACTTCATTTTGACTTAAAGCTCATGGTTTTTATCGAGGGATAGGTTTGATGAACTTGCAAAGGGACCAGGAGTCCATCCTAGATCTTTGATTAGATGGTTTAATATAGAGAGAAAAGGAAGTGAGTGCATATGAAAAGGGAGGTCAGTGTATATTTTTGAAAATAGAAAAGATGTGAGTGTAATTACACTAAACCTCAAGGGAGTTGAGTGTCATATTTGTCCTAATTTAAACAGCAATCTTAGCCAATGTTCTTGGTGGGGGACAAGATTATGTTTGTTACTTTGCTTTGACTTAAAGCTCATGGTTTTTATTGAGGGATAGGTTTGACGAACTTGCAAAGGGACCAAGAGTCCATCCTAGATCTTTGATTAGATGGTTTTTCTTTGTTTATTTTCCTTTAGTCTTTAGCCTTTTTACCTTTATACTTTCAATTGATGATTGCTTATCATCTTCTCTTGTACTCTTTTCCTTCTTTTAATAATATTTTCTTTTTCAATCAAAAATAAATAAATAAATATTAGTAGCTACCAGTGCTGAGCTTGCAATTGCAATACACATAATGCCACTTACAATTGAGAGAATCAGTTGAGCTTTTGCCACCTGAACTAGTGTTTTGCTGACCAAATGTTTCGTATACATGATAGAAAAAAATCTCAAATAACTGGCATATTCCCTGCAACAATATACTGAATCAGGAAAAAGAATTTAGCAGAAAAAGTAAAGCATCATCAAGCTAGTATCTGCAAACTGCACAACCGAAGCAACATAAAGAAGTGCAAATTATTGAAGGGCTGAAAAATGATACCTTTAAAAACTCAACATTTACAACTTCTAATTTCTGCATAAGCCTCGCATATTTATCCATAGATCTAACATGTTAAAATATATCACGTCTCAATGCATCAGTTAGAAACAACATCTATAAAATTATGTGGAAGACAATAAATGTTTTAGCTGATATGAAAGGGAAAGCAATTCACCTCAATAGACAAAGAGAAGATCCAGTTTGTGCTGTATTCTCTTCGTCATTATATTGAAAAGAGGTGTTTCTTGAATGATTAGGTGTTGAAATTCGACTTGGCAATTGACTATCTTCATCAATGAAGTCTGCAAGAAGGTCTTCATTTTCATCTTCTGAAAAAGAATTTGCACCATTGTTTTGATTGGAAAAGTCCTTTCTAGACAAGACTTTATCACCATGAAAATTGTTGCTAGAACTTCCATCAAATTCACCATAAATCGATCCATTAGATAAAGAATAGCTATGACCTTCTTTAGAGGTTGATAATCTTTGCAAAAACAGGTTTCCGCCTTTAAGCCAATGAGAGAACCCACTCCTTCTCACACTGGAGTCAACCAAGTTCACTGATTTAGCAGAACAAATTGCACTGGCAGTATTAGATGAAGTAATTAATGGTGCTCCATCGCCAGTGAGTCCAGCAAAACTAATAATTTGCACCGTATCTGGAGGTAATTTTAACCACGTCTCTTTGTCCAAAACCATTTTAAGTGCCTGAAAATAGAAAGCAACAAAGCAGTCTTAATCAATTACATATAACTATGGATAGTGTTCAGATGCATGTTGAGCAGAAAATTGATGTATAAGCATGCCCAAACAAAAATATTTCAACTCTCTGTGGATCCAAAAATACAAAAGATGTCGGTAATATTGACCATTTGCTTGACAAGTAACATTCATTGGAAAATTACTGGTCTACAGAAAGGAAAATAGGTGAGAACATCCAAAGATAATCACCTATGAGAAGTAACAGATGTAGATGGACGTTTTAACACTGCAAGATAGAAAACGATTATACTTGTGACAGTTTCTTAGTTGAGATATTATCGTTGATGTCTGTAACAGCATTATAATGTATGAGGCAACTTACTGCATGGTATTTATACAATACATCATACAAGGCACTGCATTTAATGGGCATGGCATATGATATTATACAATCACAGTCAACATTATGCCATTTTTTCAACCATGGCATATGAGAAGCCTTAAGGTCACTTACATGTGCATTTTGTCGATGAAAAGCTATAAAATAATTTTCACAAACAACCTTCAGCTTCTGCCTGAATTCAACTGCTTCAATTCCAGAAAAGGCTTCCCCAGCCAAAATGAAGACACTGAGATCTTCATAATTTTTTAAGAATTGGTGAATGCTTGATGAACCAACTGCGGCAGAAGAAAGCAATACTGACACACGACTAGTAGTGAGATGCCAAAGATTCTTGCGACCTCTTTGAAGGGTTTGTGAAACAAATGCTGTAGCTTCTTTACGGAGATGGTACCAAGGGGATTCAATGCTTGAAGGTGCATTTTCCTCCTTTCCAGCCTCGCAAACTATATCATGAGAATTTCCACATGATAAACCAGTAGTTCCAGAAGTTTCAACCAGTGAGTTGCTGGTCACAGATTCTCCCCTAGAAGATGAACCAGGAATTTCATCTCCAGACCTGCACAAAGAGTTGTTGCAGGCGCTTACATCTGAATCAACTTCTGGAGATTCTCCTGGACTACAGGAAACATCACCACTGCACTTCTTTGAAGTCTGGGCTGCAGAGTCCTGACATGTAAAATCAACCGATTCATAAGACTGAATAGCAATATGGCATATATCAACTGACAAAATCCTGTAATTGTGAATTCATACAACTTCTTCCCAGTCTCAATACTAATATATATTCAATGTTTGTGACGAGCACTCTTTCACTGTGCAAATGCTTGGTTCAATTCACCAAAATCAAATTCAGGTTTTCTCCAATTTCCTTGTTAATTGATGTATCCTTTTTTGCAATCTAAGGAAACTGGAGAATTCATTCTGTAATCGTCTAAAAAGGGGTAGTGGAATGGAGCTGAACATGTTAATTGTTAGATTCTTTTTCCATTTTATGCACAAACTTCTCAATCATCTATGATGTCAGTAATTCTTATTTTCCCTCAGAGGCTAAATGCTGCTCTCCCTTGTCACCCCAGATTGAAACAACCCACTCTGCATTGCCCAAAAGTTGAAAGGAACTAAAATTACTCTGTAGCAAGCAATAAATGGAACAAAAATTTACCTTTTGATCCAGTTGAAAGTCCATAATTGCATGATATGAACACATAAGCTCAAATAGAACAGCCAGTGTTCTTAATAGGCACTGTCTAAACTTCAATTCAGGAATTTCAAGGCATAGATCACTGTAAGTGAGCCTGGCATTAAATGAACAATTAGGAAGCCAATCAAAAGCAGACAATGAGACATACTGTCATTAGGGACCAAACAATAGCAAACATGAAGAAAAAAAAAAAAAAGTACCTACTGTTTTGCGAAGGCACCTCCACATCCTGCAAAAAGGATCAATAACTTAATTAAAAAAATCTTTCAACTAGTTAGTGAAAGAAAGAAGAAATGTAATCATTGCTAATCTGCCTCCAATTATAATTATAATTATTATAATCATTGGTCATATTCTTACCCCCTCAAGGAATTGAGTAATTCAGTCAATCTACACTTAAACCAATAGAAGTAAAATAAGAATAGCAATGAACAGCTTTAGCAATCACCACATATTAATATGGAGATGTTTGAATGAAATGGAAAGTGATACCAGCATAAACAATGTCCAGAGAGCAACCACAAATGGTGTCATACCACTATATAATGAACTACAGCACCACAATCATTAGATAAAATTAATTCACATATCAATCAGAGAAAAATGGAAAACATACCATTCATTCATGTTCCGGCCTCCTAAACCATTTCAAAATAAAGGTGTACCAAAGAAGTGAGCAGAAAAATATATTTGCATACCTCATGAACTATAGCCCTTAACACAGAGTGAGTTTCAGAGATAACTTCTTGCATGAAGAAACTTTGTATCTTTTCACCAAGACCAGTGATATCCCCAATTAATGCATAGGCATCAATTACCTGTATCACCTCATCTTATGTTAAACTTACATTCTATAATATATATATATATATATATATATGTATTTATGTATGTATGTATATTTTGGCCAGACATTCTATAATATAAATCAATGCCAAATATAATGTACACATAATCATTGAATGGTAACAGCAACAAAAGATATCAAATGTTATCATGGTGATTACATGCATCAAATAAGAACCTGCAAAACCCCGACATTTGGTCAAACTTCAAAAGAGATAGATGGGAATTATGGGTAAATCTTGGAACACATCCTAACACATACATGTGGCGAAAGAATAAAGGTATACAGAAATAGTATATGGGCTCAACTTAGAAACTGACAAATCTGAACTTGCTCCACATGAATAGAACGATAGCTGTTAGAAAAAATAACCAGACACTCACAGTTATATAGCCATCTTCCTTGAATTCCTGACATACTCCCAACAAGAGTGCATCCAGCTTTCGTAGTGTTCTTCCCAGCCACACCTACATTATGGGATGGAGAATGGCAAAACTGTTTATTACATCCATATCCCACTCTATCATCAGGAATATTTGCAATAACATGAGTAATTGATTTAATTATACAAGCTCCCAAGTATTAATGCAAAAGAACACATAAGTGCTCATTATATCACAGTAAAACTTCCCAGCATTAATTTAAGATTCACCTCTACGCCACGACTCATCTCTTGTATTGCTGAAAGCTCCGACATACTATCTAATAGTTGCAGATACTCAGACAGGACTTGAAATGCCTACATAAAGATCAACATCAAAGGATACAACTGAGGAGCTAGGTTATATTCAGCAAGGGGGTAGCATAGAAAATTGATTGGTGCTGGGTGATTGACCAAAAACTGCAGCCTGAAGGAGATATAGAAACCCACCCTGCAGTAATTCCCTTCCTCAACAAGGGATTCAAGCACTGACTGCATGCCCAATGCACGTTGTAGCTCAGTCAAGATTGGAAGTATATCCTATGAATGGAAAAGCAAGCAAGTTACAAACACAAATTAAATGAAGGCCCTAATTGTATGCATGCAATTGAGAATACATGAAAAAGAAGTGCATAGCTATAACAGGGCTATGTTTATCACCTACAACTTATGAGTTCCAAGATTTGGGTACTCATTGGCAGTTTTTACAATGAGATCCCCAAAAAGGAAAAGTGAAACATAAAGATGCAGAAACCATCAGTATTACAGGTGTATGTATGTAAAGAAAAAATGGAAAATACCAGAAGAGCTTGTTTCTTTTTTGAATAAGAATTTACAATGAGATCCCTTGAAACCTCATTCATAGATGAGGTTAAGTGTCTTCTTCCATTCTGCAAAAATATTGCCAAGTATATAGTCAGAGTCAGAAAGTGCAACAATGTGACAGTAATGAAAATATATTTGTTGACACCTTTTTTATGCTTACCATGCAGATCACATTTGCAATTCTCAAGTCTTTCTCCAATTCCCTGACCAAATCCATCCCCTTCACTGGCCAAAAGCAAGTATCAGCACCTTATTCTATAAACCTATCATGAAACTATGAGAAAACCAGATATAAAGGTGGGAGTTCACTTTGCTAAGTGGAAGTGAGACAGAGAATATTACAAGCAAGCAGACCTAGATCAACCACTATAATTGTTGATTATCTCATATATGCATTCTTTCAAAATTAAAATACCTGTGTTTATAATCATAGAATTAGTATATAGAGAAATTAATGTACTGTCTAGCCAAGAAAGGTTGACAACCTCAAATTAAGCAAGTAAAAGGAGTGGACTGCCAAGCACAAATACAAGATTAAATACCCAAGAGAAACTTCATGTGCTAGAATTTAAACAAAGGAGGTGATAATCGGTGAATTCTCTAAATTCAACTTTCCTTCAACATACCCATTACTTCATGATGCTCCATAACATGGCGGGATAAACGCTCTGCCACTTTATCAAGTTGTGCCAATCTGAGTGTGGCCTAGAACAGTGACAAAATAATAGTGGAGTCAAGAATATTTAAAAGGTTATGCATCATGTTCCACTAATAAAAGCATTGAGACAGGATATGATAGTACCTGCTTCTCAAAATATGCCAGCTCATTTTCTTCAGCTGGAACATGCTCTAAAACAAGCCTAACTGGGTCAAAGTCCTGCGGAAAGGTATTACCAATGCTTTGTTACATTTTTGAAGAGCTTATTCACCTCATTATAGTGACAAATTGCAAGTGATTTGAATAAAAAAATTCTGATGAGTGAATATATGAAAGGAAAGCTTTAAAATGCTAGCTTGCAGACGATGAAAACGGTTCCTTTTTTGGTATAAATCAAATTATCTAACTGATTAGAAACTTCTACAAGAACTTTTCCATCATCTTTAGATGGAGATGCTTAACAGTATCTGTCTTCCATTAAACAAATCTATCTTCCATCGTTCAATACAAAGTTAGACAGCAGACTGAAATTGAAACTAAAGTGACACAGAAAGCAGCACCTCCTCATAGAATTCATCCTCAACTTCCTCCACTACTTGACCATGGGGTCTGCTTCCATATATTGAAGTCAGCTCTTCTGAACTTGATGAAAGGCTATACCTCTGATGAGGAGGCAATCCTGCCAGAGCACGAGCTGCAGCTGCAGCAGCAGCAGCTCGAGCTGGAACCTGTACATCAACATATTAAAACATGATATAACTCTTGCACTTGATGGCTCGTGCAGAACTATGCAGCAAGTCATAAAGATGTGTCAAATGGGATCATATCACCCATTCTTGACCAGATAATTTTTTGCAATGAAATTTATGCATTATTGTATACAAGTAAATATATTCATGGTGAGTTCATTACCATACCCGGCATTCATACTAACCCAAAATATCATAATTACCAGCTTGGCTTGGCCGAACTAAAGATAGTAATTCTTTTTTTTTTTTTTTGCACGATAACTAAAAAGGAACCTTTGGAAGTGAGTCTAATGTAGAATACTGAGTGTGTAAACTAATACAAGGGATCCCAAAAAAAAAAAAAAAAAAGTTGATTATAAGAATTACCACATCTGCCATATCTGCTTATTTTCCTCAGCAATAGTCTATCTTCCCGTATTAACTACAGCTAAAGTAGATTTAGTGGAATGAGTACACTAAATGCATACTGTGTAGACCATCATTTACCTCAGGCCGATCAGAAACAGAAGGAAGTAGTCCAAGCGATCTCGCGGACCTAACAGAGCTCAAAATCTTTTCCCCAACCTTAGATAAGTCCATTCCTCCTCCCTGAAACAGCAAAAAAGGAACCAAGAAGAAAACTCTAGAGTTCTCAAACCCTTCACTCAAATCGCCATTGAATATCAACGGATTTCCCAGAACACTCCCAAGGGGAAACAAATTCGGCTGCATTTCAACTCAAGCGACCGAGATCATGTGGTAACAATGCCATTTCAGGATGAATTAATCGCGTTTACTGGCTTTTAACAGCAGCAGAGATCTGATTCGTTTTAGTCTTTCTGTAAAGAGAATTGGGATTTCGAAATGGAGTGAAGTGTAAGAGGAGTTGATTGAGCTGTGCGTGGAATTTTTGGTTCGTGGAGTTAATTGGGTTGTAGACTTTACTGACCACACCGGTAGCCACTGCATGTATGCGAGGGCATCTTGTCTATTGGCGAACTAACTTGAAATAAAGGGATGACTTTGAGCGCATCTTGTTTGGTTACTAGGAAAATCGTCAGGGAAAGTAGGATCCGAAGAGGATAAAAAATCCATACCAAAAAATAAAAAAAAAGCATGGTGCTATATTTAAATAAAAAGAACTTTTAAACATGCATGTTAACTTTAAAAGAGGGTCATATCTAGTTCGCCTATACTATTATTTTAATAGCATTTTGATCATTGGTCTGAAAAAAAGTTGAGGGATCTGATTGAATTAATGGTTAAACGATCATATACACATATTTTATACATTCATTCATAATTGTATATATTTTAGTGATGTATTCCTTAATGAAATTATTAAATTTAAATATAATAATGTTAAAATTTTCATAGTTATTTTAGATATACATAAAGTTTGATGTTCTTTAAAATTAAATAAAAGTAACACTAATACACCTGATCAACGTATCAAATTAAGCGTATAACTCTGACAACACAAATAGCAGTGAAATAAATAATCTGCATAATAAAGCAAAGAATCACGTTGTTCTTGTCTTCGTCCACACGATGACTTGAATCCCCGTTTTTCTCCGTTTATGCCCATTCTTCATATTTTAACGCCAGACACACAAAACCAGTCCATTATTCATATTTTAACACCAGACACACAAAACCAGTCGGATTTTGACAGTGAATCAAATTGGAAACAGTCCCAAATCTTGATCCGACCTGGTGAACCCATGGGGTTGGCCGGGTCTGGAAACATCCATTTTAATCTCAATTGAAAGAGTTAGTATTAATCAGGGGAGGCTGGCTGTGCTTTTAGTTGTGTTTGGTAGGTTCAGACCATAAGGAAAAGGAAGATTATATCATTATTTTTTTTAAGTTAAATATATCCACGTTCCTTAATGCTTAATTTAATTATACTTTTAATTTTTATTTTAAAAATATATATCTATTTATTTTTTATTCTTGTATTTTAATTAGATTAAATTTCAATAAAAATACATGTAAGTTAATTATGAGTTTTATTAAGAAAAAGAGAAGGGAGGTTTATCAGTGATCCTCCAAAGCTCACTCACTTTTTTTTTTTTTTGTTTATTTCAATTTGGTGGTTTTTATAAAGCTTTTTAAATAAGGGGAAAATACTATTTACACTAAATTTAGAATGAGATGTGTCTTTGTAGCTAAAATGAGGTTCCACGTGGACAAAAATTGCACAATGAAAAACATCTCTCGTCGACAGTTCTGTCAACTAGGTTAGCAACGAACAGTCCCAATAACTACATTAAAACAAAAATTGGACACGTGAGGAGATGAAATTGAGATATTTAACTAAATTAGGACTAAAATGATGTTAATTGTATTTGTTAAGTATCAAAGTGATACTTTAGTGAGTTTTATATAGACAAACTTAGAATTTGTATAAACTCTGGTCTTATAATGCTAATAATAGGGATGACAATCAACTCTGGTTGGGTGGAGATCCGACGGGAAATCCCCATTTGACGCAGGGATCGGGAAATGGGAACAGGAAATGGTAAAAAAAATATCTCCGAATAGATTTTGGGAATCAAGGACGGGGACAAATTTTTTCCTGACACTGCAGGGCGGGGACAGGGACAGGGAAAAATTCCATGGCCCCACCCCGCACTATTGCCATTGCTAGCTAATAATATAATAATTAATTTTTGAGAAAAAATTAGAATATTTCATAGCAAAAAATATTAAATACTCAGATTAATTTTTTTCATTTTATGCAATTAAATAAATTTAACATAAAATTAGCTATAAAAAATAAATTAAGAGACCAACAATTTTTAATGTAAAAACTCCTAAATGTGAAGGTAAAAAATTACAGACTTTAGTTTAATAAATTTTTTTCATTAATAAATTATTAATGCGTATGACAATGTTTTCTTAGAGATTTTAGGGAATAATTTAAATAAAATTTTTCATCAAAATAGGTGAAATTTTTATACAATAATCATAATCAATTATTGTTAAAATCAGTCAGTATAGAAAAAAATTCAAGATAACATATATACTATAGTGTCCAAAATATTAGAAACAACATACTCAAATTTCATATAAATCGGAGTAAGTTTCATAATCAATCTCTAACATGATGGATGAAAACTATTGCAATCTTCCTTTTTTGTACCTTTTAGCTCATAACTTCTCAATTCTTCTTTTTTCTTATAACCTTATGCATGCACACTAAGCAAATATATACATATATAAAACCTTATTGCAAAAGAATTAAGAATCCTTATTTTATTAAAATCCATTTCCCTTTTTTTTTTTTTAGTTCTTCATCTTTTATGTAAACACAAAGGATATGTGGGCCTACTTAAAGGAACACACCAACAAATCTCTCCCTCTCGATTAAGTGGGATACACTACCAAGCTTGTTTTCTCTTTACAAGTGATTAGCTTTTGGATAGGCAAAGTCTTTGTCATCATATCTAAACCATTATTATCGAAATGGATTTTTTCAAGCCTCAACTACTTCATTTCTAACACTTCTCGTATCTAATGATATCGTACTTCAATGTGCTTCAACCTTAAATGAAAAATCGGATTCTTACTGAGATGAATCACACTTTAACTATAACAATGTAACACATACTTCTTTTGTTTCATGCCTAGCTTTTGTAGGAATTTCTATATCCACAAGAGTTCTTTAAATGCATCTATAATGGCAATGTATTTTGCTTCTATGGAAGACAATGTGATATATTTTTGCAACTTTGATTGCCAAGGCACAACTTCCCCAAAAAAGTCATCATGTATCAAAAAGTAGACTTCCTAGAGTCGACATTACTAGTTATGTTTGCATCAAAGCCTGTCCAGTTATGACAGTCCTTTGCCAATTCACTTTAAGGTGATAAAGATTAAAAAGCAATCTACAGAGTCAATTTTTTACAGAACTACAGAGATGCAGTATGTCAAGCTGCAAAGAGCAACCTGCGCAAAAATAACTTTTTCTAGGCTTTTCAAATAAGCATAACTTTTAGCGCCATTCTAGAAGATTAGCACAACATGTATGCAATGCAAATTTATGCCAAATCAATGAAATATCTCAATAAAAATAATTTGGACAACATTATAAGCTTTTGATAGATTCAAAGAGTGACCAGTCTTAAACTAGTGCATACTATCAGATATTACAAAAGACCAGTACTACAGTATGTCTTAGAGCAAGGAGCAACCTACATACAATTAATTTTTTTAGCATTTTATCAAATAGGCAAATCAATTTACATTAAGTTAGAACATGGTACAATATTCACACACTTCAATTACTTCTAGCACAAAAAAACTTATCAAAGAAAATTGTCTAAATATAATTGAACGTGTATACTGGTAATCAAAGAGCAATCATAGCTATAAGCATAAATCTTAGAGGAACATGACTATGTAGAGTCAATTCAGACTTCTAACAAAAAAAATACAATACCATAAATATCTCAAATTTGTGCAATCTTATGATAAGCCTTGCTAAAATAGTTTCATAAGGATAAAAACAATTAAGCATATACCAGACTTAGCTATAAAAGCAATTTGCAAGCTTTATCACAATATGTATTAGACAAGTTATATAAGAGAGTAATTAAGCTATTGTTTTACAATAAGTGAGGTCAATTAGGAACTTTATCATCAAAACTAGTTAGTTTATCAATTAAACACATAGAGGCCCATATTCTCCCCCTTATGTATGATGAACAAGCAAAATTGAAATTAGCAAGGAAGACAAAAATCAACCAAATAGCTAGCAAACATAGTAAAAATATTTTAGAGTAAGGATCGGAGTGTCTTACTTTTTTGTATTGTAGTCTTCTTTGTTTTACAAGTAAGCTCTACTTGCTCTTTGCATTTTATATATCAGTTAAGCATAAACAAATATCAGTCATACCACACTTCCTAAATCATACTTTTACACCATCTTTCCCCCTTTATCATAAAAAATGGATAGGCCATACCATACTTCCAACTAGCAATTAACGGAGGAAAAAGCAAGTAACAAGGTGATATGACAAAGATAATATCAATCATCATATTAGATTAGGGAAATGCATGGCAAACATAGGACAAATGTAGCATAACAAGATTCAATTATTAGATGAGAAAAAAGAACATAGACAAACTAGTTATTAACACACCAAGCTAAAATATATACTATATCAAAAAATAAAATGCACAAACAATCAAAATATACTAAAATGAAGGATCACTATATTAAATGAGAATGATAGTACATGATCTTATGGTATGAATGCAACTATTACAACCAAAAAAAGGTCATTTAATGCATAAGTCTCGAAAATGAGCAGTGCATATATCTCAACTAACACAAAAGATACTTACTACCTAGAAAATGTTGAAACATAATAGACAACACAAAAAAACTAACTACATGAAATTGAAACTACATAATGTTGACACATGACTTGACTGGAAATGACAAAGTTAAGATTTTCTAATTTCTCTCGAGGCATCTTGAATATGAGAACCAATGACCCCTAGTAGCTCATTAAGTTGCTCTTTTAACTTTGCTAATTCTTTTTTCATATACTCAACTTGAACTTCCAAAAAACTAATCCTAGCTTCAACCAAACTAAGTCTATCAAACTTAGAAGGTTGTGGGTTAATATGCTTATTGGTTGCTTTATTGTCATTTAGAGCAGGCAAACTGGTTAGGAGAATAGCTCTGGTAAGGCCAGTGAAGTTGATTGAGACAAGATGCATATTAAGTGCTTAAGGAAAGAGAGTGTCATGGGTGTTGATAAATAGCTTAACCATGTTAATCATGATAGGTATGCTTGGTAGAATGTGAAAGATGTGAAAACCTTGATTGGAGGTTACCCATTGTAAGTCTTTATGAAAGTTTGCCAAATGTTTGGGTTAAAAAAGGTAAATGAAAGGCATATGGGTAAATTCACTTAGTTCAGTCTGGATGATCATAGACTGGTTCTACTAGTGGTGTTGGGTTGCTCATTGACTAATACCTTAGCTTACTCTTTATGGGAGGTTTCAGTTTGTGTAGATTGTGAATCTGAATAAGTTATCACAAGAGTATTTTTGGCAGCTTCAGGTTGCTCAAAGCGGATTGTCTCATATTTAGATTACTCTTTCTTTAAAAATGCATATGTGGACACAGGTTCAATTGATTTGCTTAGATTTGAACCTCCTTGGTACACAACGAGAGCCAGAGAAGATTCTTGATGATTATTCAGTGAGATGCCATTATCACCAAAAATATCAAAGGTATCCTCCTACTCAAAATATGGGCTTTCTTATTTAGGTTACTTTTTCTGATTTGGGTTAGAAATACTCAAGGGAGTGATGAAAAGAAGTTCCTCTTCATCTTCATCAATCAGGATAAGCTTATTAGGAATGTTGCTTTTTAGAGTAGCAATAAATTGAGATGGCGAGTTAAAGGCCACCAACCTTGTTGACCTTTTAGATGACCCTTCATGCCTTGCTCTTTGAATTTCTTTAACAGGTTTCTTCAAAAGCTTCTCTTATTGCTTTTTCTCATCATCTTGGGCCACTTTTTTTCCTTTAGCATCATTTGGACCAGTTAATCTAGATTTCTTTAGGATAGGAGTTAAGCCTTCACCAATAACAATGCCCTTACTCTTTATTCGGGGGGTTTCATCATCATTTCTAAAAGATGTATTGGAAGTTTCTAAAAAAGATTCATTGACATGTTTCTTAGTAGCTTTTATTTTCTCTTCTTACTAGAACTTTTTGGACTCTTTGGCTTTTTTACTTTACTTCCTTGATAAGACAGTATCAAAGTCCAATTAGCATTTATAGTGTCTCATTTTTTCACCTTTCTACCAACTTCATCATATAAATCAAAACCAAAGTGCCGATAAATCCTAGTAATAACCATACCATAGGAAAATGGGGCTCTTTCCTTGTGTAACTCATGAATCATGTGTTTAATAATAAGATGTCCTAAGTTGATCTTATATTCATGTTCTATAGCCTAGAGCAGAAAAGCTTCAAAACCACTTATATTACTCAGTCCACCGTTCTAGAAAAAATAATTTGAGAAATAATGTAAAGAAATAGGTTTTTGTTTTTGGACCTTTCTATCATAACCCAATTCCCTAGCAATGACTGACATGAATATCAATCCCTGATTGATATCACTAGCCTTTAACCTATTTCTATTATCCATTCATGTTCACACTTGCATCAATATTTTCTAATCATATTTAATTAAAGAAAAAGGGAAGACATATTGAGATATAAACATAATTTACAAAGGCATTGCCTAAAGTCATAAGTCATCCCCTACTTTACCATAAAGTCCACTCAAGGGCAAGGTAAATCAAAAAGTTAGATTAATCTATAACTTATCATAGAACTAAAAGTATATGTTAAACTAACTAAGCCATCGTGGAAACCCTATGGCCCTGCTATATACAGGTTTCAAAAGATTAGCAAAAAAGAAACCTGATGGTAGATCCCCTAAGGATCAAGCCATCTCATAACCATCATTAACAAAACATTGGGGTGTTCAAAGAGTATAATCTCCACTTCATGTAAGATTTCACATTCTGTTAGGTTTAGTGTGATAATATAATTAATGCTAACTTCATAAGCTCCTAAAGGATGCTACAGTGGTCATGAACATATCAACAGTTACTTTAATAAGATTAGCATCCATCCTTACGTTTTGATGCACGAATAATGGCAATATTCTAAGAATCTTAAAAATGATCCACAGAAGGGTGAGTTGGGGCTCAGTGATATAAATCTTTACCTAACTTATGAATTTACTAATAATAACAAATGTATACACATCATAACAAATATATTCATATTTTATACCAAAATTGATAGTCAAGTCATGAGATCACAAAAACTAATCTTTGAATAGCATTACACAACATTATCATTAACACCTTATAAAGAATCATGATTTTCATATAGCCTCATGCAGTTATTATCAAACTTCACATTTTTCAGATTGTTTTATCATATCACTGGATCATATCATTTCAGCATTTTATAAAATGATAATTTAGATAAGTAAGTAACATAAATAAACAAAATCAAGATTCTCCTTGTTACTCCCTTTTATTTGTAATTCGCACAATTGCCAACCTTGTCCCTCCAAGGTTCAACCTTATTTCCATGCTACATAATAGAATGCAGAGATCTGGAATCTAGTTCCTCATCACATCGATCACATTTTATCATTTTCAATCATCATCTCATGCCTCATGGGGAATTCTCAAGCTTTCAACCAATATCATTTCTTATATTAGCCATATTATAGAGAAGAAGTTATAGGCAACACATTATTAACTTATAAATTTTTCAAAAATATTTCAACATATACTTCAGCTCAGGACTTACAATTTGAATCGTCTTTTCTTACACTTATTTTATGATTATTATCGCAAAAACAAAGTATGCATTTAGGCCATTATGATTCAAATCAAAAATTAAACTTGCTTTACACAATTCAAATCTACCTTTTCTAGCCTTATTTTTAATCCGGATTGCGATTCAGATCATGTGTAAACCTAAACTTCCCGAAGGTTTACAACTTCAAGTGAGCAAACTTGCATTTTGAACTAAAACTTCTCAAGTCAAATTGAAGCTCTCATATCCAACTTTTATGATTCTAATAATGATTCTACTCGAATTTTAAGTTTCTAGGCCTGTGATTATGCTTATAATTCTGATTGCACACCTAAATTCATAAAGTTTATAGTGCAAATACACATTCCTTTAAGGATAACTCTCAATTTCTTAACCAAGCTTCATGAGTTATCTTAGCTAGTCTTTAATCACAAAGGAACTAAGCATAAAACCAAGCTTTTTAAATCATAAAACTAGATGTATATCAACAACTCCAATCAAACTCTATCTATGACATAAGACCATACAATATCCTTTTTCCTTAACATAAACAATAATTCAATGGCTCATAATCAACTAGTTATTTTATAACTCACAAGAGAGGTAAGAACTATTCATAGAAATGGCTAAGAATAAAGAGGTGAAAAGGATCTAAGGAAAGTCTTCAATACTCTTCACTAACAAGAAAGAAAGCATGTTAGATTCTTGAATTTTCAAGAGTTTTCTTTTATCAAGTAGTCAAATACCATTAGATTATAATTTCATTCTATAGAAACAAGATAGAAATAGAAGATTTAAGCCTTAAAAACACCAAAATCCATATACGTTCATAAGGTGAATAATGAAAATAAATAGTAATTTTTTGATTAAAAAATTCATAACTCAAGTTATACTTAATGAACCAACAAGATTTTGGTACCAATTTGAAGAAGAAGATGAAAGAAATTAGTAGCAAAAATATGAAAAATTACCATAAAAGAATCAGACACTTACTTGAATAGAAAAATAATGTAGTGAAAGGAAGCTTGCTTTATGTTATGGGTATTCTTTGAAACTAAGTGAACTGGGTTGGCAAAGGTCCAATAGGCTGGTAAATGGTTCCATGGGTCGGTCTAGTAGAAAAAGGCCCATGACCTTTGGAGTAAGGTCATGGAAGCTAGGCAGCAGCTCGCCTCAGTATGAGCTCAGGTCGTTGGGCGAGAGTAGAACGCCTAGCGAGCTCCCTTCCAGCCAGATTGCAAAATGTCCAATCAACAGCCTGGATCAAACTTTTGACCAACAAATCAACCCCTAAAAAATCAGCAATGATTTGCCTTACATTTATTGCCTGATGCCAAGTATTTATTACTCACTACGACAGTAATTATAGTTTTTATAGTTTGTCAAATTATATTTGTAATCCTCTTTATGCCTATAAATAGGGACGAGAGTCATTTTATCAATATATAGAAAAATTTGTGCAAAAATTCTATAGAAATAGCCATAGACATATGTACTGTTGCTTCGCATAACTGTATAGTGAAACAATCGTTCAAAGCCAATATAGCCACTGTAGACATAAGGGTCATCTTGACTTTAGTCGAATTACGATAAAACTCTCTATGTTTTCTTTGTTCTTCCTCTAAATCTCTCACCATCCTCTTACATTCTTTGTACTCTTAACAGCAGTTTGGTTCTTAAAATCCTCGATTGACCAATTATCAAAATTGACCGTCAACATTTTCCAAGTTGAGCTTGGAAAATGTTGCATGAAATGCAATAGAAATGACATAAGAAAGGAAGAACAAGGAGCCAGCTTTGGAGGACAAAAATGGAAAATGAAAGTCAACCTGTACTTTTTGACTTCTTCCTTGACAAGCCTCCTAGCGTATCTTTTAACAACTTTACCAATTTCTTTAACGTTGAGTCCAAATTTAACATACTCATCGATTATTAGTAACTTTGAAATTTTGACAATTAATTACCTTCATGATGACTATAGCTTCACGTTTGCAGGGTACTTATGGCCCTAATTTCAATCTCTTTGAAGTTTTTTACAAATTAAATCCCAAAAACACTGATTTTATTCTACAATCATTCAAAATGGAAATTTCAATTTTCTGAAGATTCCTAAATTTCATATAATTTATTTCTACTGTACCTGAACACTTTGTATCTCAAAATTTACAATTTTAGAGTTCCCAAAATTTTCAAATTCACTTTTTTGGATTCTTCAAAATGCCATTTCATTATCGAAATCAAATTTTTTCTTTGAAAATTTTTGGTACTACACATTTGGAATTGTCTTACTCTTTCCTTTGGAGATGAAAAGGATCCATTAAGCATAGTTGTAACCCTTTATACCAAGCTCCCTCTTTCTAGGTATCACTAGAACTCCCTATCTGGTACTCCTAGAATTTGATTCAACAATGATAGGGTAACTTTAAGTTCTCTTCCTTTTACGTATATTTTTAATGCCATATTATACCTCTGAACATCAAGATTAGGAAAGAAGAGTTTTATGTAACCATTGGCAGTGGATTTTGGTTCTACCAAAATCCAGCCAACCAAAGAGGTTCTTCTGGGACTCAAACTATCTTCTAGTTAAACAAGCAAAGATGAAGAGGAAGGGCCGAGGAAGAGCAGCAAACACAATATTTTTAATGTCATTTGGCCAAAATTGGGTGACACCGATCCTTAGATCCACTGTAGTTTTTTATTAGTCTGGAGAAATTTTAGCAGAGTTATAGTATCTTCGTTCAAGCTTTGCCCCCTTAACATTGATCTCCCCCCTCTTTTTTATAAAAGTTAGGGAGGTTACAATCATAATTACATAATTTGTATTTCTGTTACATCAAAATAAATGTACAAGACAATCTAGATTACTGCAAAATGGCCTTTGTAGGCTGCTGGCTGACTTATGGAGTTTACTTTCTATGGGTGGGCCTATGATGCTGCTTCTTGCATATTGGTCCTAGAAACCAAGTCTGAGAGGGTCACTATCTCATGAATCTCCCTTAGCAAGATCATTGCTGAGCATGATGCTGTGTCCGTAAGCCAGGACTTTGGGTCGCTGTTGGCCTTTGGTTAATGAGGATGAACCTTACAAGCTCACTTTTGGCAGTGCAAGCTCATGTGTAGCGAGTTGCTGGCTATGCAAGCCAAGTCTTGTCCCTTAATGAGCTGGGAATTTTGCCTTGTTCTATGTTCATGCAGATAGCAGTCTAGCGAGCTCGGCTCTTTTCTCTCTTGAACTTAATCTGCTGTTAGGCCTTTGCTAGCCCATCTTGTAGAATCGAAAAATGCCTATAACAATAGCTTTCAAATACAAAGTTATCTAACTCCAACATTGGTTCTTATCTCAACTTCCTCAACTTTTCTACACAAGGCAAGCCATAAAAGGCCAAAAAAGTTAAGTCTACCCTTCTCGGGGTTACACATGTTTTATAGGCAAAAGAAAAATAATGAGTTTTGGCTAGTAGACACTTATAAAAGAGGTTTGGGAATGTTATAAGGGTGTTTTGAGAAGCCATTAAAGAAGAGAAAAGAAGAATATGAAGTTATGATGAAAAATAGAGGTTTTAATTTTATAGGAAGGTTGAGTTTTTGAAAATAGATTTTAGACACAATGACAAATAGAATTAAGGGAATGAGTAGTTCAACAATGACTAAAAAAATGTGTTTAATTTAAAGCTTAATGACAAACCCTTTTTGAATAAAGTTTAAGTGTTTTAAACTTTGATGGAAATGGGAAAATTAGTGAGTGAAATGGGTTTAAGGTTAAGAGAAACCAATTAAAAAATGAGAAGAGATTTAAGCTAAAATGGTGAAAGATTTTGGGAACAAAAAAAGGTTCAATTTGCTAGGAAAAAATGGAAGCATAATGGCTAACAGTTTCTTTGATTATGGGTCAGTGAGGAAGATGAGGGTAATTTCAAAAGAATGAAAGGAAAGGTAATGTTTCTCACTTGGTGGGTGATAACAAAATATTTCACTCATTTATTTATCCTCTCACTTAGCATTTTAAGTTCCAAAAATGACTTACTTCAGCTGTGTTAGT
>JANHAO010004989.1:0-23293 GCA_026873985.1 Saraca asoca | reverse complement strand
TCAAAGATGTTCACAAATATGTTAAAGCCTATGACAGATGCCAAAGGACTGGTAACATCTCCAGAAGGAATGAAATGCCCTTAAATAATATTCTAGAGGTAGAGATATTTGATGTTTGGAGGATAGATTTCATGGGACCCTTTCCATCATCATGTGGCAACAAATATATTTTAGTAGCAGTTGACTACATGTCTAAATGGGTGGAAGCCATAGCATCTCCTACTAGTGATGCGAGAGTAGTAACTAAGTTCTTCAATATGACTATTTTTCCAAGATTTGGAGTTGCTAGAGCTGTCATTAGTGATGGTGGCTCACACTTTATTGAGTGCCAGTTTGAAGCCCTTTTGAAGAAGTATGGAGTCATGCATAAGGTGGCATTAGCATATCATGCCCAAACCAGTGGCCAAGTGGAAGTTTCTAATAGGGAAATTAAGAGTATTCTGGAAAAGACAGTTTCTAAAGCTAGAAAAGATTGGTCCCTAAACCTTGATGATGCATTATAGGCTTATCGAACTGCCTACAAAACTCCTATAAGCACCATTCCATTCCGTCTGATATATGGAAAGCCCTACCATCTGCCAGTTGAGTTAGAACATAAAGCATATTGGGCCATCAAGACTCTTAATTTTGATCTAAAGGCTGCTAGAGAAAAGAGATTACTGCAACTAAACAAACTTGATGAATTGAGACAAGATGCCTATGAAAATGCAAGACTATACAAGGAGATAACAAAGAATTGGCATGATAAACACATACTGAGATGAAACTTCCAAGAAAGAGACTGGGTATTACTCTTCAATTCAAGACTAAAACTCTTCCCAGGAAAACTCCGCTCTCAATGGTTTGGTCCCTTCCAAGTCCGTCAAGTCCTCCCTTATGGAGCCATTAAATATAGAGTGAAGCAATTGAACTTTTCAAAGTTAAGGCAATGCCTCAAACACTATCTGGCAGGAGAACTAACCAAAGAAAGAGGCACTTACACTCTCTTTGAGCTCCCTTCAATCAAATAAAGGCATCAAAGGAGTCAAGTTCATGACTTAAAAATAACGTTTCTTGGGAGGCAACCCAAGTTTACTATTGCAGCATTAGTTTGTTCATTTGTTATTTTTCTTTTCTTTTAGTCCTTAGTTCAATTTTGTTTTGCATTCATAGCTTTTAGTATTGTAAAATTTGTGAACTTATTAGAGGTTTGAATTGCAGGATTATGTCCATGTGCCAAGCACCCTTTCAAGGAAGGAATGATGTAGAAAACACCTGAAAATTTTCAAGCAAGAACAAGGTTAGTAGCACAGAGCACGGCTAGGGTGTGTTTCAGGACACAATCGTGTTCCAGGTACTACTTAGGAGTAGAAAATCCAGTACCAAACATGGCTTGGTCATGTCCTAGAGCACAATTGTGTTCCATGCAGAGTTTAAAAAAAAAGAAAAAAAATTCAGATTGGCTAGCATGAAACACGGCCTGGCCGTGTCACAGACCACGGCCATGTTTCGGGTAAAAGGTAGCTACACGACTGCCTTAATTTGAATAACACGGCTAGATTACACTCTATCTTCTCCAACCATTCTTCAACACCGTGCTCTCCCTTTCTTAGTCGTGCTCTCCATCTCCGACCATCTCCTCTCAATCAACACCAAAATCCTCAAGTTCCAATTAGCTTCTTCAAATTCCATCTAGGATCTTTCAATTTCCAACCTCCATCTCTTTCCCCATTCCCATTTCACTTTAGCCAAGAAGAAGCCATGCATGTGCAGGGGAGGTAACTGATCAGCCTTTCCTAAGTTTTCTGCTACAAAATTTTTTTTCTTATTTTTGTTAATTTCACTGCCTTAATTTCTACATTTTGTTGATTAATTGCCTTAGTTAAATTTCTGCATTACTTACTGCTTAGCCTTGCTGTATTTTGTTAAATTCTGCATTGTCACTTTAGTAGTCATATTGCTGAATTCTGCATTGCCAAAAATTCTGCATCTTTTTGTTATATTCTACACATTAGATTGCTGCATTCTTGAAAATTCTGCATTTTTACCTTGCTGTATTCTGCATAATAATACTACTCCCCTGTTAATTGAATCTACCATGTTATTACTCTGCATTGAGACTGTGCCCTGTTTTTGTTGCTTTCCCATTTACATTGCTGCTATCTTGCTTTGATCGAACTATTGTGATTGCTGGTTATCTTATTATCCTGCTGAAACTCTTTTGAATTATTTCTATCTTGTTGCACTTAGGGCTGTCGTCTTATCCTGCTTGAATTTATAACTCTACTTAATTGCTACTGTTTCCCTGAATTTTTCTTGAGCCTAAAAAGAGAGATCTTTTAAGTGTCATTTCAAATTTTGTGTTAAAAATCCATTTTTCTTAAAAATTCTCTAATTCAAAATAGCACCTAAAAGATCAAGAATTAGCCAAGCCTTCTCCTTCTGATCCCATCAAACACGTAGGGGACAGGGTAATCTTAACCAGCAATCTCACAAAATAAATGAGTTTGGTACCGTTTTCATTAATGATGGTCAATGTAGATGATACGATCAATTGGTAAAATGAGGAATGCTGAGTACCCGCTATGTGGATGAGGTTTGCTTAAACCAGTTGGGATTACTCAATGATGTCCAACACCTGTTTGATCAGATTGGATGGTCATAGTTTATAATGATACGTTACCCAATATATGTAAAAGTGACCCTAGAATTTTTCAGGTTTTTTAATATAATCTTGTTCAGAGGCCATGATGTTGAACAAAGACAAATTTTTTTTAGACTTTTTGACCAGGATTATAATTTATTATTGGCCTAATTTAATGACTTATTTGGATTACCCCCTGAGGGTTCCAGGATTGTTCCTTCAAGTTTTCAATCAAGTACATCTTGGAACTCAATAGCCATTGGAGGGCAGTATAGGGCTTCCCAATCAAAAGCCTCATTAATTTGTAACCCCTGTTTTAGATACATTCAGTGTGTGATGGCACATACTATTTTTGGTAAAGCAGAAAGTGATGGACTTGCAAGTCAGTGAGAGCTATACTTCCTTTGGTCAATGATAAATAATAATCAGGTAGACACTAGGGCATTCATGGCACAACAGGTGCAAAAAGTGGGTAATGCATTATATGGCAAGGTAGTAACAGGAGGCTTAGTGTCAGCAATTGCTCATGGTTTAAGACTGGACCAACAACTTGTAGATTTATAGCCATTACCTGGAAACTCGAAGATTGACTTAAAATCCTGCCTACATGTGAAACTTATAGTCAAGAAGGGATCTGAGTATTGGTTGCATTTCAGAAGTAGAGAACTCTTTCACCTCCCAAATCCTGAGCATACCACAGTTATTAACAAAGCCAATTAGAGTTACCCAATTGAAGGGAAATTTGAAGATGAAGGTTATGAAAAAGAAGCAGAGTTCCCATAATTCCCACAACTCCCACAGTCACCCCCAGCCCAACAACCTCACACGGAAGGTCCCTCCTATGCTCCACTAGATGATCAAGAGCAGCTACACATGCGGCTTGATAAGATTGAGGACAAAATGCAAAATATGCAAGCAGCAATGGGATCTATGCAATCAATGATGGGTGATATGCAACACATGAGCCAAAGCATGTATAACTAGCACTTGGAACACAACTTTCCACCACCACATCTACCTGAAAACCAGTGATTTGGTAAGATCCTATCCCTTTCACTGTGATCCTTTCTTTGATATCTACATTAGGGACAATGTAGAGTTTAAGCATGGGGGGTAGCTACTTTCCTTTCTCTTGGTCTCTTGTATATGCTTTATAAATTTTTCTTTTCTTTTTTTTTTCTTTTATTTTAAGTCATAGTTCATGTCTGCTAAAATCACAAAAAAATTAATAACTCTCCTAATAAGCCGATGTGGTAAAAAATAGTTTTAGGCCTATAAAAGCTAGATTTGAGATAGATTTTGAATAAGTATATTTTGTTTAGTCTTTGTTTCCTAAAATTGAACCTTAAGCCTCTTAAAAACACTTTATTTATTGGGACAATAATTTGCATGCACCTGGTGAATCTCGGCACTATGAAAATATGAAAATAAGGAGAAGTGAAGAATGAGGGTGTTAAAAAATGAAAATTCAAGAAAAATTTATAAATGAAAAAAAAAAAAGCTGAAAAAAAAAGGAAGAACACCTAAAAAGGTCTTTACTCTGAGTACCTAAATTCAAGATCCAAAAAGGCCTTTGGTATGAGTTCCTAAATGTTTACACATGAGTGAGATGGAGCATAAAATGCACTCACTGGTAAAAAAATAAAAAATAAAAATAAAGGGTAGGGTAAGCTAGGGAGATCTAAAGGATGAGGGTCTTACTTGAGTGTCTTTAAAATCATTTTTGGTGTATGAAGATTATGGTAACAATGGATGATATGTATAATAAAAAGGTAAAGGTTTGATGTAAGGCAGGTGAAGACTAATTGTTAAATGTTTGTTTATATTTCTGTTGATATCTTGCTAATTGGGAATAGAATTAATTATGCCATATCTGCTTGTTTGAATTGAGAGTGTGAATTCTCCCCTTTCTTAATGTGCTCATATGTTACAATTTGCTTGAGGACAAGCAAAAGTTCAAGTATGGGGGAGTTGATAAATGAGTAAAATGCCTATAAATGCGTTGATTATCACCTCTTTATTGGTTATTAATTTGTGGTTTTGCTGTACTTTTTGTTTTCATTTATTTAGTTTATTCTTGGTACTGTTGTAGTCTGCATTTATCTTTTTAGGTTAGCAAAAGAGACATTAAGAGAAGGATGAAAGCTGAAGTTTGGAGCACACTTAGAACAAGAAGGAGCTAAGGAAGAAGATGTGAAAAGTCTAAGACAATCATGCATTGAAGCTGAAGAGAATCATGAAGCCAGCGCCGAACATGGCCTGGCCGTGTCCTGAAGCATGACCGTGTTTGGTGCAAGATCAATCAATCTTCTAGAAGACATCCAGCCCAAAACACGACCAGCCCATGTCCCGAAACACAGCCGTGTTTCAAGCTCAAAAATTGTTATAAATAGCTAATCTTGAGCAGCCTTAAGTCATACCCAATCATTCATTAGTTCTCTTTAATTAGGATTACTTAGAGCTCGAGTTTTTTTATCTTCTTAAGAGTTCTTTGAGTTTAATTTAGGATTCCTTCTTTGTTTTGAGTTCTTGAAACAATCCTAATTTACTTTTATCATAGTTTTCTTCTTTCATCTTCATCTTTTGTCATTTCTTTCTCTCTTTCTTTATTTTAAACATTATGCAATCTTTTTCATTAATGAATATGATTTTTATTTCTATCATGTCTAAGTAGACTTTTATTCTAGGATTGGGAATAACCCAATTATGATTCTTTAATGTTATTAATTTATTTTCTATTATAATTACTTAATTTAATTTGATTCAACTATTATGCCTACTATGTTCTTGATAAAGTATTTGAACAATGTTTTATCATGTCTTAGGTAGATAGTTGAAGTATCAAAAGGAGAAGATTATCATCGGAAAACTAATAGTTGAATAAAGAGATTTTAATCAGGAAAATAGATTAAATTTCTTTTGAATTTGATTCGGTTTGCATAGATCTTAAAGGGTTTAAATTAATTTAAATCACAAAAGTAGGCAATTGGGTTAATTTAAATACTATTATTAGATCTTGAAAAAGGCTAGTGATTAATTTAGACTAAACCATCCTCAATTAACTAAATAATCATAATATGAAAGAATTTAATTAATTATTAAAGATCATAACTATAGTGAAACTTCAATCCCAGGCTTTTATTATTATATTTTGCTTATTAATTGGTTAATGCTATTTCTTTGGATCTCTCTATTCTCTTTACTATTCTTATTTGATTTAAGCATCTTACATTATAAACATCTGATAATTGATAATAAAGATCCCTGTTGGACTCGATCCATATTTGTCAGACTTTACTACAGGTACGCCGTGTGCTTATGAAAAACAATATCTAAATCAAGATATTTATTAACATATTATAAAGTCCAATCATCAATTTAATCAATCAAAACATGATCTAATAAATTCTTTGACTTGTTTGAGTTGGATTTTAAATCATTAGAAAAAAAAATTCATTAAAACACACATACGCACTAGATTGAGATTTTGTGATCTCAGTGTACATGAAAAATGAATTATAAATTTTATTATACATAAAAATTCTATGTCCATTTCTTTTCAAGACAAAAGGAATATGATTAAAAAAAATGAATAATACTACTTACATTTCTTTTTTATATAAAAAAATTACTAATTCAGAATTTAAAAAAAAATGATTTTCTTTCTTGATTTAAAAAATAGAATGAGAAAGGAATGAATATAGAAATCTGCAAATATCATTCCTCGGTCCCACAATAGTAACCTGCTGCAGTCAATCCAATTCTCTACAAATGACAAGTCAAAGTTGATTACTTTGTAAGGCTTTATGTGAGGTGAGATGCAGCTACGGCGAGCCTCCAATGTCAAAAGAAACGTACATATAGTAGACGTATTGGAGGAACATAGGGATTTGAATATTTACATGTTAATAATGTGGGGTTGGCCAACTGACTGACTTATCAATCTAGTAGCTGCTATACTTGAATCTTCTTCATGTCAAATTTAGTATAAGTTTGGTATTAAATTAATGTAAACTTATAATGAATTTTTTTTCAAATTTTATCTCATCAAATTTAATATCAAACTATTCTTTAGAGACTAATTTCATTTATTTCTCAAATATTCTAAATATTATATTAAAGATTAATTTTATCTTAACCTAATCTTTAGATAATGAATTTAATGATTTTTTCTATTTTTTTAAACTTAAGAATTCCTAAATTTAGAGAATTCTTATTGAACTACTAGTCTCTTTGCAAAAACATTCATTCGTTGGGAAAATTATTAACCCCTTATATGGAGCACTAATAAAAAAAGATTTTATTTTATTTTAAAATTAATTCTTATTTTAATCCAGCATGTTTTGATTTAATTTCATTTCATTTAATATTTTTTTGTTTTAATTAAATTTAAAAGGCTGATCAGCCCAAGTTCTTGGACTGAATGTGGGTTTACGCCCCCAGACAGAAGGCGTGGACCCCTCAGTAGACTGTAAGCCCAGGTTCAGATCGAGGATATGGACCTAATTTTTCTTAAATTCGTGTAATTACGAAATTCTTTAAATTGATTTTAATTATTTATTTTATTTGTCATAATATATATACTAAATCAAAAAAATTAGGCAAAAAAAAAAGAAGTATAAAAGAATTCAAACTCAGACTCCCATCATATAAATAAATAATGAGTAGCTCTAAATATCTTTTGTCAAATGTAAAACTAATGCAGACAAATTTATGAAAAGTGAAACCTTCTCAACTTTTTCCCCAATTGAATATAGGATGGGATTTCGACTAATCTCTTTTTTTCTTTTAAATACACTTTATGAACATGTGATGATTTTAATTTTAATTTATTAATTCGTAATTTAAAACATCACAAAGAAATAATATGTGATTTGTATTATTAATATTTTACTTATTTATACTAATATTTTGTTAAAATATAATAAATTTTGTCATATATCTAATTTGATCTTGATTTCACTTTATTCAAATTTTCTCATTCCCCTAAATCAAAAAATATAAAGAAAAATTTATATTTATTTTTATAAAAAAATTTTGATCTTAGATTTAAATAAAAAAAATTAAAAACAAAGGATAAAATTAAAATCAAATTAAAAGTTCTTTAAAAACATGTTACTGATATGTGATAAAATCTGTTAGATCTATATAAAAAATTAGTACAGATTGATAAAATATTAATAATATAAATCATAAATTATTTTTTAAAAATATTTTAAATTATAAATAAATAAATTAAAATTAAAGATATATTACATATTAAAAAAAGTGCATTTTTTTCTTTTTTAAATATTATTTTTTATTCCCGGAACTGGATACAGATAAAGAGGCGGAAAAAGAAAGCAAAAAGATATGGGGGAGAGAGAAGGAATGGAAGACTTGATAAGCATTATACAAATCTGTTCGTGTTTAAAGCTAAAAAGGCAGAGAATTAACAAAGTCAATAAAAACAACCTCCACTTCTGCACTGGTTTTCTTATTCTGGATGACTTTTAACTTTTAAGTGGGATTCAGCCAAACCCAGGAAAATATGTGCACATCTACTGCACATTCATGCATCTTGCACTTCTCTCTCTCTGTCTCGGATGCCTAGAAAACATACTCCGAGAGGATGTTTAATTTGTGAAATCATTATCAAAAAACTGATTATCAATTAAACGACAGATAATTAATAACATAGATTACAAGGAGCAGTAATTAATAATAATAATAGTGATTTGTTAAGGTGATGACAGTAATAAAATATTTAGAATGAACGAATAAATTAATTATTTATATGATTAAAATATTCAGATATTATGAGAATATAGAATATTCATCTCGTATCATAAAAATATTTTGAAAAAATATTTGATTAATATCATTTTAAATACATTTTTTTAATTTTAAATAAAAATTAAGATTTAATTAAACATTTTAAAAATATAAGAAAATTTAAGGGAACCAAACACCTTGAAATTGAAATTCACTGCTCAGCGTGTAGGCACTCCCCCAATAATCACGCTACACTAGTCATCTTTTTTATTCTAAACACATCCCTTTTAGAAAAAAAGGCCAAATAGAGGCTTAAAGATGATCACGGAAGTCTCACATAAAAGATTTGGGTTCATAGGGGAAAATCTAATGATTAAAATTACATGCACGAGAGAGCGATATGTAAAGATTTACTAAAGAGTGCATGTGAGAATTAATAATAAAGGGTATAAAATTTAGGGATTGAAATTAGAGGTTTCTGAGAATATTGTCCTATTGGAGACAGGGATAGGAAGATGTTTTATAAGAAAAAAAAAATTGTCTCATTTCAAATTTGGAGATGCAATTCTTATCCTTATTGTGCTCTATCTTGCTCTAAAATTTTAAAAAATATTATTTTATTTTTATTTTGTAATATGTAATAAATTTTAAATAATAATATTTAAGTATTTTTAAATTATATGTTTACAAAATTATTATATTTTGTATATATTAAATATGATTAAAAACATCTTAATTTGAAA
Organism: Saraca asoca; assembly: GCA_026873985.1. Lineage (NCBI taxonomy): Eukaryota > Viridiplantae > Streptophyta > Magnoliopsida > Fabales > Fabaceae > Saraca > Saraca asoca. Next base: position 14,173 of record JANHAO010004989.1, on the reverse strand, counting down.
TAAAAAAATTTAAAATAACTAGTAATTATATGTAAATTTAAAATTTTATTTATTTATATTTAAGATTATTTAATAATTATGTATGAATTTTTAATACTTAATTTTAATATTCATATTTTTAATAATTTTTTTATTATTTTCTAAAATTTCTTGTAGAGTTTTGTTGTCATGCAAGATATAAGGATATGACAAATTTTGTCCTCAATAATGAAACATGAGGCAAGACAAATTTTGTTTGGAATAACAAAACATGAAATAAGAGAAGGTTAAAATCTGATTTTCACCATTTCTAATAAAATCCACAATAAAATCTGATTTTTTATAAAATAATCTGAAAATAAAAATAAAAATAAAATATGAGAATAGTATTATTTTTTATTTATTTATTTTAGCCTCCTTGTTAATCCGGGTAGCTCAGTCCACACTCCATCCTTGTGGTATCCATCATTACTGCCAAATAAGATTGAAGAAGGGCAATGCCCTCGTAATCTAGAACTTTGTTAATTTCATTTGTATCAACTTCAATTTTTTTTTTATAGATATTTTGTATAAAGTTTATCTTTTATAAATAATAAATTAATTAATTTGTTTTCTTTATTGATATTTTCGTTAATAAATTAACAATTAAATAGATGAAAAAATTAAAATAAAAAATAAATAATATGTGATGAATGAAATTGATATTAAAAATTTATAAGTGATAAAATTGATATAATTTATATTTTTTATTGATCAAAAAGAAAAAAAATTTAAAGTTAAATTAATTTATAATAATTTAATATTAATTTTTAATAAAAAATTTAAATATGTACTTTTATATATAATATATATTTATTAACCCACGTATAAAACTTTTTAATTTACAGTTGAATATTGAAAAATTATATATATATATATATATATATATAACCTACAAGTTATATTCGCATGTATTTTTTTTTTTAAATGAATATGATAACAATATCCTTAATTTTAGGTAAGTGGATCTGTGTATCTTTAATTGTGCAACATAACAAAAAGTATTGGAAGAGATCTTAACGACCAATAATAATTAATAGAAAACTCAAATTATTTTAAAATACATTCATCTTGTGATTATTTAATTATGGGTATTGTTATCATAAACATTTAAAAAAAATTACTATAAATGTGACTAGCAACTTTTATAAATATATATATATTGTATTTGTAATTTTTTAAGTAACAAGTTGGGAACTCAAATATGTTATTTGTGGGTTAATATTTACATAAAAATGTATATTTAAATTTTTATTAAAAATTAATATTTAAATTATTATAATTTAATTTAATTTTAATTTTTTTGTTTATAATAAGTGAAATTATCTAAAGAAATAAATATCTATTTTAGTCTTTGACAAATGTAAGTTATATCATTTAATTTCTTACAAATTTTGAATATTTATTTGATCTTTCACATATTTTTTTCTATTTTAATTTTTTTGTTTATGTAATTGTTAATTCATTAACAAAAATATTGACGAAAATCAAATTAATCCATTTATTATTTTTAAAGAATGAAATTAATCTAAGATGAATGCGACGGAAGAAATTAATAAAGATGAAATTAGCATGAGACCAAATAGAGGTTTTTTTTTTTTTTTTTCTTTCCTAATCCAGGCAGCTCAGTCCATACTCCATCCCTGTGGTATCCATCATTTCATTACCACCAAATAAAATTCAGGAAAGGCGATGTTCTCAAGTTTTTTGTTGCTCAAATGCCCTCATAATTCTAGTGCTCCAATTCCTCGTGGGGCCCACAAAGTTAACCTTTCAAGGTCGCATGATGCTTATGGGTAGAAAGGATAATCCCACATGTAGACCGTTTGATAGGGACATAAAGCAATTGGTTGGAAAGCTTCCACTCACAGAGCTGTCCTACCCGACCCTAAGGTCCATGTCCTATAGATTCATGGGACCATTTCTATATCTAGTTGGATATCAATCTAAGAGAAATTCTATCTAATTTCAATGAAAAAAAAGATATAGATGGAATTATTTGTACAAAGCCAAATCTCTTCGTGTGAGTTTTTCCATCTTGCTCTTTTTTTTTTTTTTTTTTCAGGTAAGAAAAGTTCTCTTACTAAGAGTAATTTTTTTGGGAGTCTCTATTTTTTCAAGCACCAATATGTTAAGAAAAACACAAGTATAAGGATTTGATTTGAATCATGTTATGGGTGAATTTTGATACTACGGAGGGGACTGGCAAAAAGCCCAGTAAGTAAGTCCAATAAGCAAAGACCCAAGTCGTTTCATCCTGAGGTTGCTGAGTCAAGATAGTCAGGTCACTGTAGTATAAGCTCGAACAGCTAGGTCGCAAGGAGACAAGCTTAAGTCGCTGCGCCAAGAGGTCAGATCGCTAGGGTGCGAAGCGCGAGCCCCGGGATAAAGCGAGGCCTGAACATGCCAGAGTTCAACTCTCGTAGCCAACAGCTCACTCAGAGCGAGCTCGCATTGCCCAATGCGTGCATGACCTCCCTAGGCCCAAGCAGCCAACAACCCTGAACAAAGCTCAGTGCACATAGCACCCCACCCAACTAGCAGCTCGCCACAGATAACACCCTCAGACAACTTCTGATGCCCATCTGCAAGAAGCAGCCTACCAGGCTCCACCCGTAGAAAGCAACATGCAAAACCCATTTTGCAGTAGTCTGGAGAGTCTTGTACATTTAATATTTGATGTAACAGATGTAGAATTTATTATATTCCATATGTATCCCTTCTCAACTTCTCTAAATAGAATAGGAAGCCATTTTACAAGGGGAGGCTGGGAGAAGCCATGCAAAACTCTGTAAAAAAACTCTCTGCAAAAGTAATAAAACATCCATCGTGAACGTTGGGTCCGGTATCGCCCGAATTTAGCCAACCACATTAAAAACCTCTGTTCTTCCTCCTCCATTTTCTCCACTTTCGACCCGTACTCCCAGGAAACAGTTTGAGTCCCAAAAGAACCTCTTATTGGTCGGACTTAGGTAGAATCAAATTCCACGATCAACAAATTAAATTATGATGAATGTATTAAGTGAAATTAAAATATAGAGTAGACTATCATATCGATTCTCATAAGATTATAGCTATATCAAATTTTTGTTTGTGATAGTATATTTTACATTAAATAAATATCTTATTATTAATTTTTACATTAGAATCATTTTGACGTTAACTTCTTAACTAAAAAGTTAATGTGACCCTTCAATACGTTGATGTGGTTTTGTTGTGTGATGTGGAGATGGCCACATGAAGGAGGCCATCCTTGTTGGAACATCCACATCATCCAACTAATATTCTACCTTTTAATTAAAATTCATAATCCTTAAATCCTTTTTTCCTAAAACATAGATAGAGCTATAATCCACCTTGTCTTCTTTTATCTATCCATCCCATTTTCTTCATCCTTCTTTATTGCTACTACTCCCATGCACTCAAACTCAAGCTCATGTAGCCATGCCAAATGCCAAAGTAATGCCAAGGCAAGTCATTGAAGAAAGAATGCAAAATGTAGGGAGAAATAGGGAGTTTCAATAGAGATAGCAATGGTATATTGTGATTGCTGAAGGAAAGCTTTGAAATTAACTTCCAACACCGAAAATAATCCTGGATGGCAATTTCTCAAATGCCTATTGTATGAGGTGAGATTTGTTTTAATTTTTCTATAATTTTTTAATTTATTTATTCTTTGTAATCTGTAGGTTTTTTTTTATAATTTATTTTTGAAGTTTTAATATCAATAAATACAATTTGATGCAGAACAAGATGCTTTGCTCCGAATACTTTCAATGGATGGATGAACTTTTTGTTGATGTAGAAGCATTGTTAATAGAAGCTTTTGAAAGTGGTGAAGTTATTGTCAGAATTGCTTCAAATTGTGAATAGAGCATTGACATGAAAATAATCAAAAAATTGAGAAGGAAAGTGGCTAAATATGAAGTTCAAGTGCAAACATTGAAAATGGCATATGGATTCCTTTTTGTTTTGTTGTGTGTTGTAATTATCATGTGTTTTAAGTAGAAGAAAATCATGTAATTATAAAAGGCATATAGTGTATAGCATTGCCTTATGTTGAAATTGGCACTTTATAATGACAATTGAAATGAAATGTATTATTTTAGTATTCCACAATGTTTTTGTAATGTTTAAATTTTTTTTCATAATTTATCATTAGATTTGTTAAAAACCAGCCCCATGTATCTTTACTTTTTAAGTTAACAATGGCATTGGCAATGACGTAGTAACCATTATTGTCATTTTAAGCTATAGTAGTTAGTAATATGCTACCATAATAGCCTTTCAAATGACATCCTTCCAACCCTATCAATGGTCAGAAACTAGTTAAGAACCCACTCTTACAAGCATCAAGACAAACATACAGTTTGTCAAACAATGGAGGTTGACTTCGGGATTGTTTTTCCATTTCAAGTAACACAATGGAATTGGAATTGTTTCTAAGCAGCTCTGCACAATAATCTCACAATTTTGCATATTGTTCTTTCTTAGACCTTTCAATTATTGCATGTGCTTTTTTTAAAGCTTTGTATATAGTTGCATCTGTTACGAACACCTTATAATGTACCATCATATAATCATAGGCTTCTTAACCTGTCAAATAAGGGTATGCCTTTACTTCTAGAACTAACTTCTTAACCACCCATTCCCTATTAGCTTGCTTGTTTTTAAATTCCCTACTACAAATGTGGTTATGGTTGAACTTTTTTACTTGAAATGTGTTTTTCTTCTTATTGAGTGCACAATAAACTTCCCATAGACATCTATTGTCATTTTGCTTGCGTTTAGCAAGGGCCATGGTATCATCATTTTTTTCCCATTTTATTTGTTTGCCTAAGTGAATATTCACATCTTTCAAGAATTCTTAAACACTTATAAATTTGGAAATTCCATTCCTAGTTGTACCACACCTTACCATATTTGGCATCTACATTAAATTGTGGAAAAACATCATTGTTATCACCTTCTATATCAAACCCTTTCAAGAAATCTAGCTCATTAGTTTTATATGCTTGAAAACTTCCATCTTCATAACTTTCTTCATCTTTCACTCTTTCTTTTCCTTGATCTCTTTTCTTCAAAAGAGTCATTCTCTCTTGAACATAGTAATAAAGCTCTCATGTTTCTTCTTTTTTACAAGTTGCTTAGTTGTTATTTCTGCCACATTAGTGTGTTAGTGCTGCATAAAATCTTCATCATCTTGCATTGGATTCTCAGCTTGCTTATGCTTTCCCCCTTCAAGTTCTTTTTGATCATCTTGCATTGAATTATTAGCATTCTCATGCTTTTAACCTTTAAGTTCTTCTATAGCATTCTCAAAATTGTGACTAAAGTAAATTTCAACTTCTTTAATACCATTTATATCTTTTAGTAAGCTATGGATATCAATATCCCCAATGATTTGTCCCATCCCTCCCTTTAATGCCAGTTCGAGGACCACATAAAAACATTTGTCCCACTTTAATCCATTGTGTTGCTTGATGAGTTCATTTAAAGTAGGAATTGCTATCTTATCCACATCTATATGGTCCCACGCATCTTCTTCTCCACCTACATACCTAAGTTCAAGGTCTTCGATAAAATACCCTGAGTGACGGTGTACTAGTGTAACATAAGTCTCCATACTATAAAAGTATCATAATAACAAATTTACTGTTAAAATTGTATACCATTTAGAAGCATCACATACCAAAGAAAACAATGAAAAATGAATAAAAACTATAGTTCCATGATCATAGGTTCCAAAAGAAGTTTCATTGCTATGTCCTTTATGCTTTAATTGTTACACTATAAATGAATAAACACTGCACCACCTAATAGGACCACTTTCATTCCAATGTCCCTCTATCCCCATCAACTTTGATTGTATCTTTATGTTTGTAAGCATGTATATAAAAGAAAAGGTAGGGGACTGTACCTTTCATTAATGACACATATTATCAAAATGCAATAAGTAAACTAACTAGTAAAAAGAAAAATCATGCATAACAAAGGGACAACAGGTCTACCCCACATTTACATCTTTACAAAGACAAACGCATAGGTTCTGAACAAATAGAAATAGTGATCACAAGGCAAGCAAAACAAAACAATAAATAATAGCATAATAAACTTACATATGCCCTATATTTCCACCATTATAAAGACACTATGTAGTAAAATCTAAATGATGATGAAAAGTGCCTTTCACCTTTTTTGCTTCAAGAGTGCCTCCTAACTTCAATGAAGAGCCTTTGAAATAGCCTTTCACCTTATTTGATTAAAGAGTCCCTCCCAGCTTCAATAGAGAGCCTTCAAAATAGTACAAATCCCAAACCCCAGTTGAATAATGCCTCCTACCTTCAATAGATAGCCTTCGAAATAGTACAAAACCCCAGTTCAAGACTGCCTTCAAGCTTCCTAGTTGAAGATGGCCGTTTAGTTTCAATGGAGATGCTTTAAAGTAGTAGAAAACTCTAGTAGAAAATGACCATCCAATATCAAATTAAGGATTTTGTTTTGGATGTTGCAGCATGGATGGTCTAATCCACATGGCCCTCTCCATGTCACACAGCAAAGCCATATCAGCATATTAAACAACCACATCAACTTTCTAACAGAGAAGTTCACGTCAAGATGATTCTAATGTAAAAATTAATAATAAGATACTTATTTGATGTAAAATATAATTTCAGGCAAAATTTGATATAACTATAATCTTTTCAGGATCGATATAACAGTTTACTCTAAATAATATATAACATAATGTATGAATCATTAGATCACACAAATTTTCTATTTTTATTATTAAAAAAATTGAAGCCACTAAATATGGTTGGCCAATAATAATAGATTTAATTAGTTAATTTGGATGAGGTTTTGGGTTTAAATATTTATACTCTAGTTTTGTCAGAACAAATTGTATTAGTTTGTTGCAGCTAATAAATAATATTTGGTCCTTTTAATTTTTTTTAAATTAATTATAAATAAATGACCTAAGAATTTTTATTTTAATCCAATTTTAAGATTTGAGGGACTTTAATAGTATGTTTGGATGGATAAGAATGGAGGGAAAGGAGAGCAAAGGACATGTTACTATATAACATTTTCTTTAATAGAGAGTTTTAGCGAATGAGGAAAAAGAAATGAGGAATTATGATCAATTCTTTAAAACCCTCAAATATCTTCCAATAAGTATTTTTGTTCTCCTCCAATTTAAGTATTTTCAAAAGATTTTTTAAACATACAAATAAGTAGAATGGAAGTCATCCCTTATCTATCCATCATTTTCCCTTTCTTTACCTTCTATTTTCTTTCAAAGACTATTTGGTTCAACTTGTGAAAATAGAATTAAATAAGGAGAAAAAAAGTGTAATGATAATTATTACTTTTTATATATTTGATTCAGTTAGGAAATGGATTGACACTATTTATGATTCTTTTTTCTTGTTATTTGGTTGGATGGTAGTAATGGATGGTGCTCAACGATGGTAGGTGGTGTTTGACGATGGTCAACGACATTATATGGTGGTAGGCAATGATCAATAGTGATAAGTGGTAATAGGTAGTGGTTAACCACGGTAGGTGGTGCTGGACAGTAGTCAATGATAATAAGTGGTGGTGGGTGGTGGTTAACTATAGTAAGTAGTGATGGTTGGTGGTTAACAGTAATAATTGATGGTGATTAACAGTAATAAGTGATGATGAGCGGTGATTAGTAACGGTGGGTAGTGGTGGATAGTGGTCAATGGTGATAGTGATGGTCAACAACAAAAAGCAATGATTAATGATTGTAGGTGATGGTAGGCGATGGTAGGCGATGGTCATATTGATGGATGGTGGTAGACGATGGTTAACAATGGTTGGTGGTAATAGACAATTGTCAACGGTGGTAGGTAGTGGTGTATGGTGATGGTCAATGATAGTCATTATGGTCGGCGGTGGTTAATAATAAAAGGTAGTAGTGGGCGATGATTAATAATAAAATGTAGTGATAGGCAGTGGTTAGTGAAGGTAACAATAGTGAAAGGTAGTGGTGGGAACTTTATAAAATAAGAGAATGAAAGAGAGAAAAAGGAGATTTTTTTTTTTCATGTGTAACGCAATCTAAAATTTTAAAAGGGAAAATAATTTCAAATAAAAGAATTAATTAAAATTAAATAACGGTAATATATTCCATTACATCTAAATTAAACACATAATAAGAGAAATAATTTTTTTATCCTATTATCAATCCTTAAAATTTTTTGACCAATCACTCCTAATTATTTTTTCTCGCCTTTTCCTCCTAACTTTTTAAAGATACCATAATTTTTGTACTTAATTTTTACAAAGACTTATTAAACAATCTTTCCTTTTTTAACAAATGGGAGACCTCTAATATAATAAAAAATTATGTTCTCTTTTGTAAAGAAAAATAAGACGAATTATTAATATCAATTTTAGAGAAATTACACAACTGAAATGTTCCGAAGAAGTGAGGAAACACTAAAAAAAACCATTAAAGTAGAGGAGCCAAGTATCGTTTAAAAAAAAAAAAAAAGGGTGTAATTTTCATTTTTCTCTCCTCTCAATATCTCTTGGGTTGAAGTTCAACTCATTGTTCACGTGGCAAATTCAACTTATGAGACAGCTCCTTGAGCGCAAGTAAAGCCTCACCGTATACCATCACAACCCAACTCATCGTCATCTACATAAATTTCAGTGCCAACCCACCTAAACATCCCAATCAGAATTAGAAATTCCCAAATTTTCCCGAAAAAATTTCCAGATTTTCTGTCTCTTCCTCAACTAGATGACAGTTTCCAAGCACTAAAACATTAAAATCAACTAGGCCCCTTTTGAGCAATGAATGCATGCTTTGTCGGCCATTAGAGCTTCAACCAAGAGCTCTCTGGCGTCCTTTCAGTCCACCTAGAGATCCTTCATACTCATCATTCACTTTAAGAAACCATATTCACCTTTTTCTTCCTTTCGTTAGTCTACGGTCTCACGATTTTTTCAGCTCACGAGTGAAATAAAATAATAACCGGAATTTCGCTTTTCCTAATTCATTGCACTTTTAGCCTTATTGAATTCAAGAGACCCAGTAATTTCTGGACCATAATATCTTGATTTCGATACCGAAGATCCTCACTATTCTTGGGAAAAGCTAAATTTGGTATATTCTATATTTGTCTTAGATTCATGAATTACCAATTTCATGGTTTTAGCTCTTACTTCTCAAGGTGTTGATCCCAAGTTGTGGACTTGCTGCTTCTATTATCACTTTGATGAGTGATGATAACCTTTGCTTGAGAGGTATGTTAAGGCCCTGCTTATTTTATCATTTTTAATTGGCCATGTTATTTGCAATTTTCATATCTTTCTTTTGGTTTTGAGCTGAATGAACTCGTTGATTAAGATTCCAATTGTGGAACTGGTGTTTATATTTGTAATATTTCTCTCTATGTTCATTTGGATTGCTTTTAACTCTGAATTTTGAGATTTTTATTTGTAAAATGTTTTTCATTTATAGTTAATGTTTACCATATTTCTGCTTTCACTATAACAAAAACTGACTAATCTTTGGGTTCTCTGGGTATTGAATTTGACTATTGCAAGAGTGATTAATTGTTAAAGAGCATAAAATGTCAGTAATATGGAAATTATGAAGGGTTCGGGCAATGGGATGGACTTGCGTACTTGTGTTCAAAATCTTAATTAACTAATCTTTGTGCAGGTCTTAATTACTAAGATGTCAGGAAGTATCGATTCAAGGAGAGCTTTGGCAGTGGGGTATTATGGAGTTTTTCTATTATTGACTCTATTTCTTGGTACTACTGGAGGATTGAACACAGAGGGTCAGTACCTCCTGGAGCTGAAGAATAGCCTTCATGATGAATTTAATGATTTGGGAAACTGGAAGTCTACTGATGAAACACCGTGTGGTTGGACGGGCGTAATTTGCTCTTCTGACTATAATCCAGTGGTGTTGTCCCTTAATTTGACTTCAAGGAATCTTTCTGGAACTCTGAATCCTAGCATTGGGCGTCTGACCCACATAACTTATCTCAATCTTTCTTACAATCGGCTGACAGGAGATATACCCAAGGAGATTGGGAATTGCTTGAGATTGGTATATCTTAGCTTGAACAATAATCAATTTGAAGGGAAGGTTCCTGCTGAGTTAGGCAAGTTGTCCTTTTTGAAAAGTTTGAATATATGCAACAACAACATCTCTGGTACTCTTCCATATGAGTTTGGAAACTTGTCCTCATTGGTTGAGTTTGTGGCCTACACCAATAAACTTGCTGGCTCACTGCCTGCATCTATTGGAAACCTTAAGTCTCTTAAAACTTTCAGAGCTGGGGGTAACAGCTTTTCTGGTAGCTTGCCAAATGAAATTGGTGGATGTCAGAGCTTGGAATATCTCGGTCTTGCCCAAAATCAGATAGGAGGGAAACTACCAAGAGAAATTGGATTGCTTGGGAACTTAAAAGAAGTTATTTTATGGGATAATCAGTTCTCAGGATCTATCCCTAAAGAGCTTGGAAATTGTACCAACCTTCGGATGCTTGCTCTGTATTGGAATAGTCTTGTCGGACCTATACCCGAGGAGATTGGGAACCTTAAATCATTAAAGCAGTTGTATCTCTACAGAAATAAGTTAAATGGAACGATTCCAAGGGCAATTGGGAATCTTTCTTTGGCAGAACAAATTGACTTCTCGGAAAACTCTTTGACAGGTGATATCCCCTCTGAGATCAGCAAAATAAATGGCTTACGCCTACTATTTCTCTTTGAGAACCAGTTAACTGGTTTTATACCAAATGAGTTTAGTAGCTTGAGGAACTTGACAAAGCTGGACCTCTCAATGAATCATCTCACAGGTTCAATTCCTTTTGGGTTCCAATATTTGACTAGAATGTCTCAGTTGCAACTTTTTCAAAACTCCCTAACTGGTCATATTCCTCAGGGACTTGGACTTTATAGTCCTCTTTGGGTGGTTGATTTTTCCAACAACCAATTGACGGGAAGAATTCCACCGCATCTATGTCGAAATTCTAAATTGATGTTGTTGAATCTGGCATCTAATCATCTGTACGGAAATATACCAACTGAGATCTTGAACTGTGAATCATTGGCTCAACTACTGCTGGTTGGAAATAGGCTTACCGGTGGCTTTCCTTTGCAATTGTGTAAGCTGGTGAATGTTACTGCTATAGAGTTGAACCAGAACAAGTTCAACGGTTCAATTCCTCCTGAAATTGGAAACTGCAAGAAATTGCAAAGGCTTCATATTGCCGAAAATTACTTCACAAATGAGTTGCCAAAGGAAATAGGAATTCTTTCTCAACTCGTAACCTTTAATGCTTCATCTAATTCTTTCATTGGTCAAATCCCACGTGAAATTGTTCAATGCAAAATGCTTCAGAGACTTGAGCTCAGTTATAATAACTTTGTTGGTTCCTTGCCAGATGAGCTTGGAACGCTTTCACAGTTAGAGATACTGGGGATTTCAGAAAATAAACTCTCTGGATATATCCCTGCAGCATTGGGTAATCTTTCTCATTTGACTGCCTTGCAGATAGGTGGAAATTTACTTTCTGGTGAAATTCCTCCTGAGTTGGGTTCTCTTTCAGGCTTACAGATCGCTATGAATCTCAGTTACAATAATCTTACTGGTAGTATACCATCTGAGCTTGGTAATCTCAATTTGCTTGAATTCCTCATTCTGAATAATAATCATTTGACTGGTGTAATTCCTAGCACATTTGAAAATCTTTCAAGTTTACTGGGGTGTAATTTCTCATACAATAACCTCTCTGGACCCATACCATCCAATCCACTGTTCAAAAGTATGGCAATAAGCAGCTTTGCAGTTAACAAAGGCCTCTGTGGTGCACCTCTTGATGCCTGCTACACTGATCCCTCGTCTCAGTCTCCTGCTCGTAAGGGAAAAATTGTCACAATAGTCGCATCTGCTGTTGGGGGTGTTTCTCTTATTTTAATTATAATCCTTTTGTATGTTATGAGAAATCCACCTGCATCTAGTGCTTCATTGCATGATTCTGAGCTTCCTTCCCCAGAATCAGATATCTATTTTCCTCCAAAGGAAGGTTTCACCTTCCCAGATCTAGTTGAGGCTACAAATGATTTCCATGACAGTTATGTTATTGGAAAGGGAGCATGTGGAACAGTTTATAAGGCAGTAATGCAATTTGGGAAAACCATTGCTGTCAAGAAATTAGCATCTAACAGGGAGGGGAACAACATTGAGAATAGTTTCCGGGCTGAGATTTTAACTCTTGGTAAGATAAGGCATCGGAATATAGTGAAGCTATATGGTTTTTGCTATCACCATGGTTCCAATCTCCTACTTTACGAGTACATGGCAAGGGGTAGCTTAGGTGAACTTCTTCATGGTTCTGCTAGTAATTTGGAATGGCCAACCCGGTTCATCATTGCTCTTGGAGCTGCTGAGGGTCTTGCCTACTTGCATCATGACTGCAAGCCAAGAATTATTCACCGTGATATAAAATCTAATAACATTCTCCTTGATGAAAATTTTGAGGCCCATGTTGGTGATTTTGGTTTGGCAAAAGTGGTTGACATGCCTCATTCGAAATCAGTGTCAGCAGTTGCTGGATCTTATGGGTATATTGCTCCTGGTAAGCTCCTAATTTTTCTTGATGATGTGTTTTATCTATGAAGTCGCCACAGCCAATAATCTTTAATTGATACCAGGAAGGATACCCCTTCCACTATATCAAATTATTTTATATTTTATTATATATCTCCAACAAGCACTTCTACTTAGACTGATTCAGATATTGCTTTTCTTTAGAGGATAAAAGCACTTAGTTTCTCTGCTTTTCTTTTGGTTTGGGCATGCATGAATTGTCCTGGTGGGTCATTGCTTTCTGTTGATTTTCTTTTCCTGAAATGAATATACATTTTTGTATGTCAAGTTCTTGCCTGAAAGGCTGAAACTATTATATACTTTACTGTTTTACTACCCATTTTAGTGTCTGACTGGAGAACTAAACCGTATAATTAAGCCAATTTGACATTGCTTGGTGTCATCATAGATTTTGATTACAAAAGCAAATAACTGGCATTGTTAGGATTGAGTCTGTCAGTGATTAGCTTATCACTTTCCAGTTACTGTTTTTTATTTTAACATTTGAACTTTACTGCCTAGGCATGTAGTTTACCCTAGTCAGGTTAGATTCCTTGTTGATTCACCTTATATTCTAGAAATCTCTGTCGGTTTTGATTAGGTGCTCTAGATAGAAATAAGAAATGATTGTTTGATGACATGTGAGATTGTATGTAATAGATAAAAACTATAGGGGGGATACATGTGTTAGGAACAGAAGACTAAATGTTGAAGGAGAGATCACCAGCAGGAAGCACACTGAAAGATGACCATTTGATTACCTATATAAAAACGGTGTTAATTGTTGATTGTCCATGTTTTATTCATCCCAGTGATACTTTGACAGTAGAAAGATATCTATTTCAATATCTTTCCCTTGAAGCAGAACTCTGTCTCTCTTCCAGCATCTCAAATTTCTTGACCTAGTTTTGCCTTTTGTTTACTCAACAACACTCATCGATCATTGATTCTTTTTCCTGTATTGCAGAATATGCGTATACTATGAAGGTCACTGAAAAGTGTGACATTTATAGCTATGGGGTTGTTCTCTTGGAGCTGCTAACTGGAAGAACTCCTGTTCAGCCACTAGATCAAGGAGGTGATCTCGTTACATGGGTTAAGAATTATATTCGAAGCCATAAAGGCATATTGGCATCTGGGATACTTGATAATAGACTTAATCTTCAAGACCAAACCACAGTGAATCACATGCTTATGGTTATGAGAATTGCTTTACTATGCACAAAATTGAACCCTCTTGGCCGGCCATCAATGCGGGAAGTTGTTTTGATGCTAATTGACTCAAATGAGCAAGAAGAGAACTTAAACCTCTCTCCAACCTGTGATGAACTTCCTCTGAAAGATGGCGAGTGAAAGTATGTGACTCCTGAAATTTTGTTAACACACGAATTTTTTCTGCTCATTTTTTCTCCGTATTGTTTGTGACTAGAGGAAAAGGAGGGATAGTTCTTGTACATTCTTTGATTAGAATATGGTTACAGAACTTCTATTTCTATTTTATAGGAGTCA
>JANHAO010004988.1:0-23296 GCA_026873985.1 Saraca asoca | reverse complement strand
TACTAACATGCAAATTCATTGAGCATATACAGATCAATAAATCAATCCAAAACACATATACAGTAGCAATAAATCAATCCAAAATTAATAAAACAATAAACAAAACACGAATCAAGTTCATATACATCAAATCCAGCAGCAAAACACATATACAGTAGCAAAACGACATTCAAACGAACTGCGGCCGAATCCAAAACACCGAACGAAGAAATAAATGAACAAATCAATAAAAATTACTAAAAAAGGGATTTTACCATACTATGGCACAAATGGAGCTTCAAATACCAAACGAAATGAAAAAATCCCATAGGAGAAGATGACGGGACGAAGGAAAACGACGGACGCTACGATGGGTTTCGGCCAGATCTGCAGAAATGAATTTGGGAACAAGTTTAAGGGTTTCAAAAATTCCAACGGAAATTCCAGCGGAAATTTTCCATTAGAATTCAATAAATAATCAAAACGTGCTATTTTATTTAAGCGTGTTTTGAAAATTCCAACTGAAATTCCCGTTAGAATTCAATAAATAATCAAAACACGCCGTATTATTTAAGCGTGTTTTGATTATTCCAATGAAAAATTTTCAATGGAATATATCCGTTGGAATATTCCAACGGAGACATGTCTGTTGTAATATCTGTTGGATTATTCCAACGGATTGTCCAACGAATATGTTATTCCATTGGAATCTTACCACTTTCTGTTGAATTATTACAACGGACTGATAGTTCGTGGAAAAATCCGTTGCAATATTCCAACGGACCTTATTCCATTGGAAAATCCGTTGGAATATTCCCACGGATAAAATCCATTGGAATATCAGGTTTTTCTTGTAGTGTTCGACAAAAAATAGATTTGGGGTTAATAAAGGTTTTAGCCCTTATAATTTCACTAAATTTGTAATTTAGTCTGTACAGTTTTATTTTGTGTAATTACATACTAAAATTTAGAATTATTTATAATTAAATCTTTGTTATCTAATGTAAAATCCAACTAATAGAGTCTTATATTTTCATTAAATTATATATTAGCATTTATTTTGTGTAATTACATACTATAGTTTAAAATTATTTGCAATTAAATCCTTGTTATCTAATTTTAAATCCAACTAATAGAGTCTTATATGTTCTTTAAATTATATATTAGCATTTTACTTTTACTGACTTGCTATGTTTACTTAGCAAAATTTATTTATCAACTTTTAGCTATTATATAAAAAAATTATCTTCATTATTTTTTTTTATTTTAGAAGAAGAAAAAGGAATCTTTATATTAATAAGAATTAAAAATATTGAATTTTTTTCTTGAAATCATTGATGAAAAATGACAAAGGAGCTAAGAAAATGAATTCCAACTAAATTTTAAGTTACCCTATTAGTTAGATTTAATACAAGTTGACGTAGGAACTTAATTACAAATCATCTTAGACTTTAAATTACAAATTCAATAAAATTATAAAGACTAAAACTTCTATTAATCCTAAATTTTGTCAAATCTAGGATTTTCTTTTCACATTCACAGGGACAGTAGAAATGGTTTGCTGAATTTTACGGGGGTTCTATCACTTAAAAGTGATGTTAGGTATCTTGGTATTCCACTTTTTCTGTCAAGATGAAAGGTACAAGATTTTAAATTTTAGGTTTCTAAGACCTAATAATACAACTTGAAAATTTATGTGTTTCATGGGTTTGGATTAGTAGGATAGTAAAGAGATAGAATAGGTAATATGTGTAAAATGAAAGGGGCAGTGGGAGGGGTCCACCTTCTTGGATAGACCTGAAAACTCATAATCCTATTCCTAAAGAATTGAGAAAGTGTTTCAAAAAGATGAATTGGAATTATATTTTTAAACTCTATTAAAATTACATAGAAAATTCCTATTTAGAGACCCCCAAATGATTCTTGAACTGACTAGACACTTTCTAGACTAAATAAATGATTGTTTGACTCCCTCCAACTATTTTGACTGCACATAATCCTAGAGATAAAATTGCTTTTTTAAGACTCTTTAATTAAGTACTCACCTACTACCTATCATCTAAAACACTTAATTGATAAGTAAAAATAAAAAATTATTATTCTTCATCAATTCCCCTTCAGAAGAAATCATCTCTAATAAGTGAAAGGCTTGGTATGTCTTATAGATTCCAGGGCTATTTCATTGAAAATCAATAGTAGTGATCCAAGTACTTTCTGATATTGGTTTCCTTTTTCATTTGCCAAGAAATTTCTATAGCTCCCTTTCCTTGTAAGGATGGTTTATTCATCCAAAACATCCTCAGTGTACTCACTTGTCTTTAACACCTTAAGAAGTCTAGAAGTAGAAAATTCTTCTTTTGTTTCCTTATGAGTTCCATTATATGGATTGAGATAGGGCTGATGCTAAGCTCTTTTAGTAGCTCTAACAAATAAGCATTGCTTCCCACTCATTTCAACACTTTGTATGGCCCCACTTTCCCTAGATAGAGCTTTTGTTATGCTTTTTTTGGAAACATCAGGCCTTAGTCTCATCGTAACTTGGTCCCTTTCCTAAAATTCAATGTTTCTTCTATGCAAATCTACATTAGATTTGTATTGCTGGTTACTTATTGCAATCTTTTTTTTTTTAATTTCATCATGAAGATTGTGAATGTGCCTAGTAAACTCTTCAGCCTTTTAGTTGGTTTTGGATTTAATAGGTAGAGGCATAAGATCAACAGGTTGTCTTGGCTTCAACCTTGTCATTATCTCAAATGGGGAATGGCCTATACTTCTATTGACAAAGCTATTATAGCCAAATTCTATTATAGGCATGACCAGATCCCATGATTGGACATTGTTTGTTACTAAGCACCTTAATAAATTATCTAAACTTCTATTGACAACTTCTGTTTTCCCATCAGTTTATGGATGGTAGGCACCAGAAAACTTGAGCTTTGTTCCCATAAGCTTCTATAGTGTCTTCCAAAAGTAAGATGCAAACTTAACAAGATGATCAAAAATAATGGTATTTCGAAAACCATGTAGCCTTACTACTTCATGAAAGAAGAGTTAAGCAATTTTGGATGCATCTACTATCTTATTATAGGGAATGAAGTGGAAAACATGTCCATTACTGCAAAGATTAAAATAAACATTCTTGGTGTCTTTAGGAGTCCTAGAATAAAGTCCATGGATAAGTACTCCCAAGGTGCATTAAGGACTGGAAGTGGTGCATACAGATGAAAATTTTGCTTATTCCCTTTAGAAATCTAACTAATATGACATTGGCATACAATCTTTTCAACATCATGCCTTAGTCATGGCCAATAGAAGCAATCTTCTACCAAATTAGTAGTCTTGTCTATTCCAAAATGCCCGACAATTCCCCCTAAATGTAATTCCCAAACAACAAAATCATGAATTGAGGTATTCGGCAAGCATAACTAACTTCCATAGAAAAGATAACCATCCTTTATCCTAAAATCAAGGTATGGACTAACCTAGTTGGCTTGTAAATCCATATAGATTGGTCCAAAGTATTCATCACTCAAATAGTCATTATTTAATTCTTTAAACCCAATAACTTTCACTAACATGATAGTGAATAAAGTAACTTTTCTCCTTACAACATCTGCAACCTTATTTTGCACCTATGAATAGTACTTAATGACAAAGTTAAATTGCTGCAAATATGCACTCCATTTAGCATGCCTAGAATTCAAATGCCTTTGAGAATTGAGATGCTTTAAAGCCTCATGGTCTGAGTAAAGAACAAACTCTTTATTAGAAAGATAACACTTTCAATGCTTGGCTACTTGGAAAATAGTATCTAACTCAAGGTCATAAGTAGAGTACCTCTTATTCACTTCATTTAATTTCTCACTATAGAAAGCAATAGGTTATCCTTCTTGGCTGAGAACTACACCAAGGCCCACATGGGATGCATCACAAGGTAATTCAAATATTTTGTCAAAATTTAGAAATCTAAGAACTGGTGCTTTGGCCATCAACCTTTTAACTTCTGTAAAAGCCCTATCTATTGCATGCAACGAAACAAAGCTCCCTTTCTTAAGGAATTTAGTTATTGGTGCCATAATTAAGCTAAAATTTTGAATAAAATGCTTGTAGAAACTAGCCAACCTATGAAAACTTCTAACTTCACTAATGTTGCCTGGTGTAGGCTACACAAGTATAGCTTTCACCTTTTTTTGATTAGTTGCAATACCCTTAAAAGAGATAATAAAAGTCAAGAAGTTTACTTGGTCACTTAAGAACTTGCTCTTCTTCAAATTAATGCAGAGCTCTTATGCCTTTAGAGTCTCCAAAACCTATCGTAGGTGAGGCACATGCTCTTCAAAGCTGCAGCTACAAATAAGTATATCATCAAAATAAACAGGAAAAAAATTTGAAATATATGGCTACAAAACAAGATTCATTACCCTCATAAAGGTGCTTAGAGCATTAGTGAGTCTGAATGACATCACCAACCATTCATAAAGCCCATCCATTATCTCTTGGTAGAATTCTGATTTAATAATAGCAGCTCCAAAGGTCAATTTTGGATAACACCTTTGCTATTATTGTTGGTCCCAAAAGATATGAAACAAAAATTGAGCTTGCCCTTATTAAAAATACTCTTTTGCTTTGGAGATTGGATTCTTGTTTTACAAGATTTATCAAGAAGACTCTATTGGATAATCAATACAGATTGTTCAATTTAAATCAATCTAGCAATTTAACAAAATTGTAGTTTTAATCAGCATTGTAGTAAGATCAAAATAGCAGTAGAATAGTAGAAAGAAAGTGCAAAAAGAATAAACAAGAACACCAATTTTTAAAGTGGTTCAAACTACAGTTGAAGTCTACATCTACTAGACAATCCTTAACCAGATAGTCACTTTTGTTAACAAAATCATAGGAATTAACCATGCTCCTATACACCAATTCTTACACAAGAATTTGATTGGGCTCTTACTAACCTACAGATAAAATTTGACTCTATGCCTTTTACTATTTGTAATCAACCTTACAACTAAAGAAGATGCAAAGGAAGATCAACCCCTTCTTTTGTATCTTCGATTCCTATTAACCTAGAAATCATAAAAATTAAACCAAGAATTGAAAGTAAGAAATACAATACCAAAATTGAGATGGAAATCTCAATTATCTAGCTATGTGATCTTCACCGAATTGATCCAAGATCCTTAATGAAATGATCTTTGAAGAGGTAGAAGTGAATCAGTTAAAGCTCAATTTTTCTTTTTGTTTTCACACTTAAGATATGGAGAACTGATATGAAAACTCTTTTCTACTAAAATGAGTTGAAGTGTTGTAACCAACTTTTGAAAAATAACTGATTTTTAAATTATGAACCGATTCATAGTGGTTACTAACTAATTAATCAATTTGTGAATCGATTCACTTACGAAGATGATGAAGAAGTTCATGACTGAATCAATGCATGAATTAATTTAATCTATTTTATAAAAAGCTATTGAATCGATTGCCTAATTGATTCAAAATATTTTCTAATGCTTTAATAAAGCATTTTTCAAAAACTTTTCTTTATGAATCGACTGCCTAATCAATTCAAGTACATTTCACAAGTTTTTTAGTATGAATCGATTCACATAATAAAAAATAATTTTTATAAAAATTTCACTTGTGAAAATACATTTGGAAACTTAATTAGAAAATATTTGTTTTAAGCTCATTTCATTTGATTTATTTCTACCTTAGTTAAGCTACTTTTAGAAATTTATTTAGATTAAATCTTATTAGAACACATTTACAAAAGATCCTAAAAATAAATAAAACTACTAAGACTAGTGTTGGATCTCTTGATATCTTGAATGTCACTTGATCAACGTTACATTTGCAAAATGAACAAACACTTAAAGCATATAGTTAGAATATGACATTAATTAAAATTATTTTTTAACATCAAAACTGAAAAAAAATGTTATATAGCAAGGCTAATAATCTCCCCCTTTTTTATGGTAACAAACAATTTTAGATAAGCATTAAAATAAGCATACAATGAAAATTTTTAAAATGAGAGTCTTTTACTTTACTCCCCCTTAAGTCTTATTCTCTCTTATCTATTTTCCCTACCTAAAATCCTTACTTATCCCCCTTTTAGCACATAAAAAAGTAATAATGCCTCATCAAAATGCAATAACAAAGTTTAAAATTCAAGCTATATAATAGGGGTAAAGGGATTAAAGAATAAAAGATAGTTCTTAACTCCATTTTGATACTAATCTTCCCTTGAAGTAATGATTCTACTTAATTTCAGACTTATTGCATGAATCAATTTAATTTTTTTTTTTGCATATTTTAGGTCTTGAATTGATTTATATATCTGAACATCAAGTGTTAAATCAATTCTGGAATTGATTCGGGGAGTTGAGTAACAGTTTTCATAAATTTTGGAACACTAGTTGAAAGTTTGAAAATCTAATGAATCGATTCATCAATCGATTTGATCAAGATCGAATCAATTTGTTCAATATGATAAAAAAATTTCAAGGTTTGAATTCTTCCCAAAAGATTGAAAATTTTTGTCAATTGGTTCATGAATTAATTCATAGTCTAAAATCTTAAGTTGTGAATCGATTTGTAAATCAATTCAGAAACTCACAAAAAACCTGGAAAAATTCAAATCAATTCAAGACTCGATTTAGAGAGTCCTGAACTCAATTTTCATGCAGTTTTGTTCCAAAACTCTTAACACATGATATATTTATTATTAATAATAATCAATTTAACACTATTTTTACCTGAAATTTTATATAGTGTACCTGCAAAACAAACTTAGAAAACTCTTATGTGTAAGTTAAAATTTTCAAGATACAAGCAAATTAAGCATAATCAAACACAACATAAAAACATCAAACATATTACAAGTTGGTCATTTGAGATCATTTTCCAAGAGGCCTAACATCCCTAATTCTCTTCAAATGAACACAAACCATTTTTCATCCAATAGTTTAGTAAAAATATCAACTAGTTGAAATTTAATTTGTATAAATTCAATAGAAATATCACCTCTTTGAACATTATCTCTAATGAAATGGTGTTTAATTTGATATTGTTTTGTTTTAAAATGCATGATGGGATTCTTTGTTAAATTGATAGCACTAGTGTTGTCACACATTATGCGAATTTTGTCAAATTCCAAACCATAGACTGACAGTTGTTGCTTCATTCATAGGATTTGAGCATAACAATTTCCAACTGCAATGTATTCTACTTCTACAGTTGAAAGTGCAACACTATTTTACTTTTTTCAAGACCAAGAGACTAGAAAGTGACCAATAAATTGGAATGCTCCACTAGTACTCTTTCTATCAGTCCTACTATTTACATAATCTACATTTGAATACCTATAAGACTGTAAAAGTTGGATTTAGGAGACCATAATCCTAAGTGTTTAGTCCTTACAAGATATCTAAAAGTTCTTTTCACAGTTGAAAGATATGATTCTTTAGGTTGAGTTTGATATCTTGCACAGAGACAAACACTTAACATTATGTCTAGTCTGCTTACTATCAAATATAGTAGGCTTCCTATCATACCTCTAAACAAAGTAGGGTCAACACTCTTACCATTTACATTAGAATCCAATTTCAGTGATGGACTCATAGGAGTTCTAATAGGTTTGCAATTGTCAAACTTGAATCTTTTGAGCAATTCCACTATATACTTGGTCTGACGTGGGAAGGTTCTATTGGTACATTAATTAATTTGTAGTCCAAGAAAGAATGTTAATTCTCCCATCATTGACATTTCCAACTCACTTTACATCAACTTGGAAAAATCTCTACACAAGGAATCATTAGTGGAGCCAAAGATAATGTCATCAACATGTACCTAAACAAGTAATCTATCTTTTCCTTTTTCTCTTATGAAAAGTGTAGTGTCTACTTTACCTCTTCTAAAGCCTTTTTGAATAAAAAATTTACTTAATCTTTCATATCAAGCTCTAAGAGCTTGTTTAAGACCATATAAAGCTTTTTGAAATTTATAGACATGGTTTGGATAGAGATGATCTTCAATCCTAGGGGCTTACTGAACATACATCTCCTCTAATATGTAAACATTCAAAAATTCACTTTTCACACCCATTTGATACAATTTAAAATTTCTTGAATAAGAATATGTCAATAACATTCTTATGGCTTCTAATCTAGTAACTGGTGCAAAGGTTTCATCATAATCAATGCCTTCCTCTTGATTGTAACCTTTTATAACTAAACAAGCTTTATTTTTTATAATCACTCCATTTTCATCTAGTTTGTTCCTAAAAGCCCAATGTTTTCCTATAATAGTATGATCATCCAGTTTTGGCACAAGAGTCCAAACTTCATTTCTTTTAAACTAATTTAACTCTTCATGCATTGCCATAACCCAATTATCATCAACTAAGGCTTCATTTATGTTTTTAGGTTCAAACTAAGATACAAATGATAAATGATTGCATATATTCCTTAAATTGCTACATGTTACCTATTGTGTAGTTTCTCCAATAATCTAATCCTTTGGATGGCTTTGCATAAATTTCCATTGCTTTGGTGTGCAGGCTTCTGAAATGTCCAATACAATAGTATCATCTTCTTCTTTCTGATCTGCATTTGTTATCTTTGATTGATTTCCTTGCTAGTTTAAATTTGAATCAGAGAATAAAGGATTTTCTTATTCATCCTCTTCTCTAAACCTGTCAACACTTAAAGTAGATTCATCAAAGATAATATGAATGGATTCTTCAATCTTCAAAGTCCTTTTATTAGGCCTTGCTAGATGAAGAATAACTAATGAAAATGGCTTTATCAGATTTAGCATCAAACTTGTCTAAATTATCTTTGCCATTGTTGTGAAAATAACATTTATAACCAAAAACATGAAAATTTGACATATTTGGTTTTCTTCATAATAAATTTCATAGGGGTTTTATTTAAGATAGGTCTGATTAAAATTCTATTTATTACATAGCATGCAATATTCACTGCATCAGCCTAAAAAGATTTAAGAAGGAGGCTTTTAGTTAAAATGGTTCTAGCCATCTCTTCCAAGCATTTGTTTTTCCTCTTAACTACACTATTTTGATGAGAGCTTCAAGGTGCTGAGAAGTTATGGTTTATACCATATATTTCACAAAAACTAGTAAAATCCTTGTTTCTAAACTCTCCTCCATGATCACTACTAATACTATGATGGATTACCCTTTTTGATTTTGAATCACACATGCTAGCGTTTTGAAAACTTCAAATGTGTGATTTTTGTGAGATAAAAATAAGGTCCATGTAAATCTTGAATAGTCATCTACAATCACCAAGACATAGAAGTTTCCTCCATGACTTTTGATTCTAGATGCACCAATTAGATCCATGTGAAGTATATCCAGAGCTTTGGAAGTTGAAACAATGTTTTCTAATTTAAATGAGGACTTTACTTGTTTCCTTTTCTGGCATGCATCATAGATTCTATCTTTGGTGTAATTTAATTTTGACAATCCCATGCTGGTGTATGCAAGTCTTTTATGCCAAATCCATAAGTCATTGTTAATACTAACCAAACATATGGAATCTAATTTTGACTCTGAATCCAGATTTATCATATAGATATTGTTAATCCTACTACCCATAAGCTTAACCTATTTGTCATGGTCATTTATGACTAAGCATTGATTTGAATTGAAGATTACTTGATTTCCCTAGTCACAAAAGTGACTTATACTCAACAGGTTATGCCCAAGACCTTCTACAAACAAGACATTATCAATGTAACAATTTGGTAGTTTGCCAACCTTGCAAATACCTTTAACTTTACCTTTAGCATTGTCTCCAAAGTTTACTTTACCTCTTGTGATTGGTGTTAAAGAGATAAATTTTTCCTTATTCTTAGTCATGTAGTGTGAACAGTCACCATCCAAGAATCATAAATTGCTTCTTTGCCTCCCACAAACTTACAAATCAATAATTATACTTGCATTTGTGGTACCCAGTAAATCTTGGGTCTAGATGTGTTAGCAGACATAGCAAAATTTCTAATAGAGGTAAGTACTTTGAGTAACCAAACCAGATATTCATTAGGTTTCAGCATGTATGTTCCATTTCTATAAAGACAATGTTTAATGTGATGTCTCTTCTGATTATAGTAAAAACAAGTAATGTTACTAAATTTTCTATTTGACTTGGCAATCCTAGATCATTTCTTTGATCTTTTATTATTTTGTTGTCTACATCCTAAATCAGTTTTATTTTGAAAACCAATTTGATTTTGTAGCATATCATTCAATCTCATTTTGTTGTTTGTAAATCCTTGTAAAGCTTTGGCCAATGTGTCTATCTTAGATCTATAAATTTCACATTAATCACAAACTTTACTTTCATTCAAAACTTTTTCAACCAAGAGGTTCAAATTATGATTTCCTTTTTCAATCAGCTTTATTTTCCCAAGTAAGGCTTCTTTTTCTACTCTAGCATGTTTTAAATCTTTCTTAGCCTTTGTCAAAACATCATACAACTCTTCATGTAGATCATCAATTTCATCATCCTCGGTATAGTCAAATTCATAATCTCTAGAATTATCATCAATAGAATTAAACTCATCTTTAGAGTAAAAGAAGGATTGGTTTCTAAATGCCTCATTATTTTTATTAATTTTGGCTGCGAGGCAAAAGAGTGCTTCTTCCTCAATTTCTTCTTCTTCTTCTTCTCTAGAATCAGCTTGTTCATCATCCCAAATTGCTAGGTTGCCTTTCTTGAAGGTTAGCTTTCTTTTCTTTCTTTCATTCTTAAGCTGACTCTTCAAGAATATAGAACAATCTGGTTGAAAGTGTCTAGGCTTTTTGCATTCAAAGCATGTGGAAGTCTATGAGGAGCTCTCTTGCTCATTTTTGTCTTGATTCCTCTTTTGTGGTGTAGCTTTCCTCTTTTCTTTATTTCTCTTTTCTCTCAACAATTTCTGCAACTTTTTGCTTAGGAGTGCCATTTGGTCTTTCTTAGCTTTTTCATCACTGTTAGACTCTTCAACATCAATTTCAAATGATTTTGCAGCCTTAAGTGCCAAGGTCCTCTTTTTCATGTCGTCACCATTCTTTCTATACCTCTTCAACTCTAGTTCATGCTCCTCTAAATTCCCCTAGAGCTCTTAAATGGTTGGCATTCCCTTCTTGAGTGATTCATTAATGGTAATCACCTTTGGTTGCCATTCTTTAGTAAGAGACCTCAAAATTTTGTACACTAAATCTGAATTATCAAAGGTTCTTCCAAGAAGCATCAAATGATTAGTTATAGCAGTGAATCTTTGAATGAGATCCTTGATGGAGTCACCTTTTTCCACTTTGAACATTTTATATTTAGAAACTAAAACATGTACCTTAGATGCTTTAACTTGAGTTGTGCCTACATGAGCTACTTCTAAAGTGTCACAAATCTATTTAGCAGTAGTGTAGTTAGAAATCCTTTCATATTCATTAGAGGAAAGTGAGTTGGAGATAATCCATTCAACTTTGTAGGCAATAAGGTGTTTCTTTCTCTCCTCCTCAGTCCATGAAGATTTAGGTTTAGATTTTACAACACCACTGATCAAGGTTTGTGGTGGATTGTAACCATCCTTTACAATTTCCCATATGTCTATATCAATGGCTTCAATAAAGTCTCTAATTTTCTATTTCTAATGGGTATAGTGATGTCCATTAAAACCAGATGGCTTGTTCAAGGGCGGATAGTCAGGGAACAATCTAAAGCTAGAATCCATTATCTCTTTAAAAATAAAGAGTATCAAGAGCCAAAGCTCTTATACCAATTACTAGTCCCAAAAGATATGAAATAAAAACTGATCTTGCCCTTATAAAAAATATTTTTTTACTTTGGAGATTGGATTCTTGTTTTACAAGATTTATCAAGAAGACTCTATTGGATAATCAAGATAATATTAGAGTCACTAATGTAATTAAAAGTTCAATTATAGATTGTTCAATTTAAACCAATTTAACAAAATTGCAATATTAATTAGCATTGTAGTGAGATCAGAATAGGAGCAGAATAGCAAAAAGAATAAATAAGAATACCAATTTTTAAAGTGGTTCAACTTCAACTGAAATCGCAGTTGAAGTCTACATCCATTAGAAAATCCTCAACCAGATAGTCTCTTTTATTAACAAAATTATAGGAATTAACTAGGCTCTTGTACACCAGTTCTTACATAAGAATTTGACTGGGCTCTTACTAACTTACAGATAAAATTTAACTCTACACCTTCTACTAATTGTAATCAACTTTATAACTAAAGAAGATGCAAGGAAAGATCAACCTCTTCCTTTGTATTTTTGATTCATATCAAACTAGAAATCATAAAAATTAAACCAAGAATTGAAAGTAAGAAATACAATACCACAATTGGGATGGAAATCTCAATTATTAGCTATGTGATCTTCACAAAATTGATCCAATATCCTTAGTGAAATGATCTTTGAAGAGGTAGAAGTGAATTACTTAAAGATAAAGTTTTCTCCTTATTTTTGTGCTTAAATATGGAGAACTAATATGAAAACTCTTTTCTGCCAAAACAAGTTGAAAGCTATTTATAGCTGTTGTAATTAACTTTTGAAAAATAATTGATTTTTAAGTCATAAATCGATTCATAGTGGTTACTAACTAATTAATCGATTTGTAAATTAATTCGCTTTTGAAGATCATAAAGAAGTTCCTAACCAAATCGATGCATGAATTGATTTAGCCTGTTTTACAAAAAGCTACTAAATAGATTGCTTAATCGATTTAGAATATTTTCTAATGTTTTAGTAAAGCATTTTTTAAAAACTTTTCTTCATGAATCGATTGCCTAATCAATTCAAGTACATTTCACAAGTCTTTTACTATAAATCAATTCATGAATCAATTCACATAGTAAAAAAAAAATTTATAAAATTTCACTTATGAAAATGCATTTGGAAACTTAGTTAGAAAATATTTGTTTTAAGCTCATTTCATTCGATTTATTTCTACCTTAGTTAAGCTACTTTTAGAAATTTATTTGGATCAAATTTGATTAGAACACACTTACAAAAGATCCTAAAAACGAATAAAACTACTAATACTAGTGTTGGATCTCTTGATATCTTGAATATCACTTAATCAACCTTGAATCTGCAAAATGAACAAACACTTAAAGCATATAGTTAGATCATGACATTAATTAAAATTATTTTTCAACATCAAAACTGAAGAAATGTTATATAACAAGGCCAACAGTTGCCATAAAGTCAAGCATGTCATCAAGTTTTAGTATAGCAAACTGATACTTGATGCTTATTTTATTAATTGCTCAACTATCGATACACATTCTCTAACTATTATCTTTTTTGGTGTTAATAATGATGGAACAGCACATGGGTTGAGGCTTTCACGAATAAACCTTTAGATAGAAGGTCATGTACCTGCCTCCAAAGCTCTTCATGTTTAGTTAAGCTCATTCTATAAACTAGTAGATTTGGAAGTGATGTTCTAGTTATAAGGTTAATGGCATGTTGAATATCTTTTATAGGGGACAACCCTTTTGGTAATTTATCTAGAATAAGATCTTGAAAATCTACCAATATCTTCCACAGGATAGCTTCTAATTATTAAAGTTAGAGCACTTCTCGATTCTACCTCACAACCAAAGCATAAACAATGTTGTCTTTCTTCTTACTTTACACTTCAAACCCTTATAATGATAGAATACTAACAACCTTTAATGTTGGTTGCCTTGCTAGGGAATTCATCACACTTTATTGGCAACAACTTGATCTTCTTTCCATTATAGGCAAAAGAATAGGTATTAATTTTTCCATCATGCAATACCTTCCTATCATATTACCACAAATGCCCTAACAAAATGTGTGCAACCTTCATTAGAATGACATCACACCAAAGCATCTCTTTATAATGATCACCAATTAAGAATGTCACTAAACTTTGTTTAGTGATTGGAAGGGAAATGTCATTGATCCAAGTAACCATGTAAGGTTTTAAATGCTCTTGACATTTTAGCTTCACCCTTTTCACAACAGCTTGTGAAACTATATTAGCACAACTTCCACCATCAATAATTATCTTAACCACTTATCTCTACACTTAATATTAGTGTGAAAGATGTTGGTTCTTGGCCATTTGTCTTCTATAGAGTCTTTAATTGGGGACTATAAGAATGTGTTACATTACCATTGTCACTTGTTCCACTCCTTCAACTTCTTCCACGTCATCTTTTTGTTCCAATGGTGTTTGTTCTTCCTTCTCTTGCTAATCAGCTTCTTCTCCTTCCAAAAAATTCAGATTTTTGGTTAGGCACATGGAAGCAAAATGACCCTTTCCTCGACATTTAAAGCACTCAATTTCTCAACTTTGTTTGCTGGACCCTTCTGCTGGTTTTCTTTTAAAGTCAGAATCTCATGCCCTTAACTTCATAACATTTGGTTGGTTCTTTGTCTGGTGCATGGTTGAAGTTGCCTCTTCATTGAAAACTCCCCTGGCTAAAATCTAAAACACCTAGCAGATGGATGCCTTAATTCTTCTCAATTCAAATAGCCATTCAGATTCATCAATACTAAAGAAGCGAGTTGTAGTCATCTCTTGTTGAATCTCTGGATGCAACCTAATCTTGTATTGTACAAAAAGTTATCGATCTCCTTCCTTAATATGACAATGAATAACCAGATTGTTGAACTTTTTTGTATACTCATCAACTATCATGGGCCCTTGTCTCAAACTTAGTTAGTCTTCATACAATGATTCTTCAAAATAAAAAGGAAGATATTTCTCTTGTAGTTTTAATTTCACTTCCTCCCAATGGACAATAGGAGGCTCGCCAAATCGATTTGTATGCATTTTAATGTTGATCCACCACACTCTGGCTTGTCCTTTCAGCTTCATCTTTGCAAAATGCACTTTTCTATCTTCAATCATCTCTTACCAATCAAAATAATCTTCCCAAGCTGCCACCTAGTCATTAAAGGCTTAAGGATGTAGTTTTCCAACAAAATCAGGGTGACGCTCTTAGTGATATCATTAGAAAATGGAGCCATATTGAAAGCATAGTTTTGTTCATTGGTGGTGGTCTAGGGGCCTTCTTCTTAGTCCACAATCACTACTTCCAGCATCTTGATTGCCATTTAGTGGTTCTTGGTTGTCTTTATTTTCATTGCCTCTATTCTCTTGATTGATTGATGTTACCTCCCT
Organism: Saraca asoca; assembly: GCA_026873985.1. Taxonomy (NCBI): domain Eukaryota; kingdom Viridiplantae; phylum Streptophyta; class Magnoliopsida; order Fabales; family Fabaceae; genus Saraca; species Saraca asoca. The sequence continues at coordinate 8,111 of JANHAO010004988.1, read as the reverse complement.
CTAGGTTTCTAAACTAGCAATTCTGGCAGACATGTTCTGAATTTCTAATGTTATATTCAATAGCTAATCATCTCTCTCATGATCTGAAAGTCTACCACAAAACTCTCTCTTGCTTCTTGTTGCCATTGAGATGATTAATAACCCACAAGAAGTAGCCTTGCTCTGCTATCAAAACTAATGCAACTTGAAAATTTATGTATTTTATGGGTTTGGATTAGTGGGATAGTAATGAGATAGGGTGGTAATAGATGTGAAATAAAAAGTGTAATGGGAGGAGTCCACCTCCTTAGACAGAACCTACAAACTTAGAATTCTATTCTTAAAGAATTCAAAAAGCATTTCTAAAAGATGCATTGGAATTATATTTTTAAATTCCATTAAAATTACATAGAAAATTCCTATTTATAGATCCCCAAATGATTCTTGAATTGACTTGACACTTTATAAACTAAATAAATTATTGTTTAACTACATCCCAACTACTTTTGAATACACATAGTCTTAAAGATGAAATTACTTTTTTAAGACTCTTTAATTAAGTACTCAACTACTACCTAGCATCCAAAACAATTGACAAATAAAAATATAAAATTATTATTCTTCATCACCCAAGTTAGGTTCTTGAAATGGAAGATGAATTCACTGCCTTGGGTTAGTTGGATGACTATTACAATAGCTACCTATATATACAAGTCCATGCTTAAAATCCCTTATGGTATACTCACAATTGGACACTATTTTTTGAAGATTTTGGTGGAGAGTTCAATTGGCCTGGGTTTCACAATGTCAACCAAGGTTTATAGGGGGCTTGGGTTTCAAATTATTTCATCATATTAACTTGGCTCTACTTTCTAAGTTGACTTGGAAATTTATTATTGATAATGAGGCTTCGTGGGTTAAGTGCCTTAAGAATAAATATGTGAAGACAGGTTGTTTTTGGGATGAACCACACAAGTTTGGTTCATGGGTCTATAAGGGGATTCAACAGGGAAAGAGAGTCTTATCAAAGGGTTGATGTTTTATAGTGGTTGATGGCTCAAAAATCAAGGCTTTGAAGGATATATGGCTGCCAAATTATCCAGAATTTAAGCCACAATTAAGAGATAGAGTGGTTTTGGAATCTCAATTCATGGTCAATAATTTGTTTAGTCCTACCAGGAGGTTATGAAATCAACATTTACTATTTCAACTATTTTCAATTATTTTTAGTTGAGGATAGGAATGAAATCTTCAGGACAAGAGTTTCAAAATTCGATCATGAAAAATTAATTTGGATTCATACAAATTCTAGTAGTTACACAATGAAATCTATATATAAATTAGTAGCAGCATATCAGACAAGCAGTGGACAAAACATAATGTGGAACTAACTTTGGAACCTTAACATACATTAGAGATTAAAAGTTATGCTATGGAAGTTCTCAAGTGGGGTTTTGTCTACCAAGGAATGATCAGGGCATCTATCAGGTGAAGGAAGTACTTTATGTCCTTTTTGTAATTTTGTTATTGAATTGATGCTGCACTTGATCGAACAATATGTAATCATATAACTGAAGTGGTTTAAGTTTAAGGATTTCAGCATGGCCCGACTAAATTCATGATCGATAATAGAGTCCATCTTTGTGACGATCACTGGTAACTGTCATCTATACCCATCGAATGATCTAAACCTGTGACACTTAACTACTACGTTTGTGTTTGCAATGATTGCACTGAAGAGACTTTGGGATGAGCAAAATATAGTGGTGCATAATAGTGTCACAAGTCGGCCTTGGCAAGGAAATATGCTTGGTTTTAGATAAAACTTGGTATAAATATCAAGCATAAAGAGGAGGCCTTGTAGTGTAAATTTGAGAGCAAATACACTTATAACTATTTTTCTAAATTTTTCCCATTTTGGAGGTATTTGTATCTTTTTAACATTGATTGTTTCTCCAATACAAGTAGATAAGTACATGGTTGCAATATCTGTATTTTTATCTTTACACCCATATAAGATGACACATTACAACCCTTGAGAAAAGCCCTTATGTCAACTCGAAAAAAATATGTTTACTCTTGTCATTTAGGTTTTGGCTTAGAATGCTCTTTAATAGGGGTGTGCCTGGTGATCCAAGTGGGTATTGTGGCACGGGCTAGGGATCAAAGTATGAAACTTACAAACTCCCCCTAGACACTCAAAACTATGTAATAAGGCATATATTAATAAAATGGAGTTGTTTCCTTATTTTTAAAGAAAGTATCTTCTCGATGTACAATAGAAGCTTCTTGTGTCGCATGTTTTTTGAGACTCAGTATGTAATAATGCTTCGATTACACATTCATGTTTACTTGTAGACATGTTGCGTATGAGACTTTAGTTTTACTGATGGCAGAATCATCAATGCCCGGATTATCTATCCAAGTGTGACTTAAGTTTATTGGAAGGCTGGTGTATTGGCTAAGAGTTGGCAACATACACCACACGATTTCGGCTAGAGAACTACCATTCTGTGGCAGATGGCTATAGGGTGGACTTGGAGCGGTTGTTTATTATAACGGGGAATGATGTAAGGGAAGAAGAGTACTGGGTTAAGGCTGAAAGAATGGACAAGGAATGAGTTTCGGAATTCTCTTCTGGGCTTAATGCAAATCAGCCCCAATGAAACCCTCCTCCATATGACATGTTTAAAATAGATGTAGATGCATCCCTGGGCTCAAGGCAAGGTTTCAATGGCTGCTATTGTGAAAAATTATGAAGGAGAGATTCTAGGCTTATAGTAAGACAACTTTGAATTTTCCTCAAATGCTTCTCAACTTTAGCCTTAGAGATGGTTGCTATTCAAAAGTTATTCTGGTCTCTCATAATTATAGAAATAAATTTGTGAAAATCAAGAGTGATTGTAAGATTGTTGTGGAAGTCCGTTTGGGAATTTCAGTGGTCCTGTGGAGAATTTGCACAGCCTTTGAGTTAGTTTAAAAAATAATTTTTATTGCATCGAATGCTAGGTATGTTAGGTTGTTATGGTGCCCGCATGTTTGTAATGGGATAGCTCATGAAGCAACAAATGGGTTTCAAATGTAATTGAGAGTGAGTAGGTACTCACTTCAATTACATTAGCTCCAAAGTCTTACAACCCCGTTGCAACTAATGAAATTTGTGTGGGTCCAGTTTCTTTATACACATGTTAGCATCTCCTCAATTTATATGCATGCATGCCCAAGAAATCTTCCTTGGTGTGCAAGTATTGGCCTCCATCTTTATGCTTTTATTTCTCGTTCAAGAATACCGATGGTCATAAATCGTTGTCCATAATGCTACTTCTACCGTTATATTGTGCTAACTTTTCAACTACAATTTGTCATGCAACAGACTATGTTTTTATATATTTAGATATATTTGATTTTGTGTAATTGTTGTAATCGTAGCCTAATTTTAAGAACGATTGTTATTGTATTTTAACATCTTGGTTAATTAAAGACTTAGATCATGAAATTTTAATTCTAATAGCTCGAGTGAAATTTCATTGCATCAAATGGATGTCGTTTTTGTCAATACCAAATTAGTAGATAGATATAAAAATTAAATTGTCCATAGAAATACAAAATTTAATTACGACAAGTGACAAAATTTAAATTTTTTATTATTGTTCAAATATTATAAAGACTAATGGCCAATATTATTTCCTTCTTTTTTATTTTATTTTATGCAATAAGACAACAACAATGATTTTCTGTATTAGGTGGGTTAGGAACCAAAAAAACAGTTGTTGAAGAATGGTCAAGAGCTTGACAAGGTTTAGCACAGATGTTCCAGTGAAGTCACATTCGCCATTAGATTGACTAGGACTCACTACAATACAAACAATAATTAAAAAAGGTTTCAATTTTCTAGAAATTATTTTTCTTGAGGTCCCATTTTTTGTATTATTTAATTACATAATAATTCTTATATATCATTTAACTATTGTCCAATGAATAATAATGAAATTAAAGCATTCCTTATCTCCATCTCGCAAGTTATTTTTGGTTCCTTTAAGAAAATTTATGAAATTGACCCAATCACAAATGTTTAGGAATTTTATAACTCTCAAATGCTAAGAAAAGAAAACAAGTGCTTCCTTTGTTTCTTTTTATTTTTTTGTTTAAGATTAATATACAGAGATTAAGGAAGTTACTAAATAGTTTTAATTTCAGGATAAGAAAGTTGCATTTGAGCATTTTATCCTTTATTAAAAGTCAATTAATATGTAAATGACTGGACATTTATTTGGGATAATAAGGACAAATAAAAAAAGGATAATAAATGCATTTTTAGTTTTCTGACTTGACAGATAAAAATGAATAAATTGCTTTTCTAAAATGATAAAAAAAATTAAGAAATTTTATGAATCAAAATAAATGCTAAATAAAATTACAAAAGAAATTTGTGACCAGCAAGCAAAAACGAAAAAGATAGAATTCATAACCAACAATGGGCAAAATGAAAAGTGCACAAAATTGATCCTTGGTTGCTGCCCTTATGAATGTTCTTTGGGTTTAAACTTGCTAGTATGTAAAAACAGAGATAAAGGAGAGATATTTTTATAAAATTAATTATATTAATGAGTTTTGACTAGATTAAATAATAATTGATTTGCTTTTTTATTGAAAACGAAAAGCTTTATAATTTATTGTAGTTATAAATGTTAAAAAACCTTAAAGGTTGAAATATAATATGACTATGAATGATAAATGTTTCCATCCTAATGGCCAAATAAACCGTTTTGTTTCGAGTATTAACTTAATTTTTATAATGCCTTGAGTTGCATCAGCAATGGAAAAAAAAAAAAATGGACAAGGCAAGCTTTTGAATTGTGAAAAACAACAAAGAGAAAAGGAAGCCAACTTTGAGACTTCCTTCTTTGGCTAACACGTGAAATCGGGATAAATGGCATCAAATACCATTGATATTTTGTCGGACGAAGTGTATGAATCTTATCTTGAGATCTTTAATTTATTTTTAATTCCAATTAACATATAACACTATACCATGCATATATAAACTTCTCATACTTACTCATCTAATTCATTACTCACTGGATATCATATCTTTAATTTTACTCTTGTTACTATGTACTTATGTCAATATTTTATTATATATATATATTCATAGTAATATACCCAAAAAAATGATAACAAAACCTATATTTTAATATTGAAATTTTCAATTTTAAACGTTAGATACTCGTATAATTTATCTATCCGTTTATTCATTGATCATGAACTATCAGTTTATTCATTGACCACAAATTTACTAAATTTTGATCATATTTTTTACCACAAGTTTTGTTACTATGATTGTACATATCGTTGATGTAAAATTTTCATCATGTATAAAACTCACTATGTTACTTACTTTAGAGGCTTTTGTCAATCCATAAAAGCTAGCTAAGTGGGTATATCAGGTATGATTTTTAAATTTTATGTGTTTGTCAATTAATTAATATTTAAAAAAATGATTTTTATGTAAACAGAATTTTATTGAAAACAGGTTTTAAAGCATTCCTGTTTGAGGTTGGCTTTCTTTTATCTAGTTTTTTCACAATCTTTTTTTTTTCAAGCATTTTTTTTTCTCGGGCTTTCTTCCCTCCATGGCAAAAAAAAAAAAGTCTCTCTTTGTAAATTATTTCAATTCCAAAATCCTTCTTCACTCTTGTTTTATCTATACAAAAATTCTTATTTTATTCTATCTTGGAAGTATGGAGAATGATTATGCATGTAAAAAATTATAAAATTTCTTGTTTCTTATGACTATGTAATTTTTTTCTTTGCCTTTGTTTAAACTTTTGTGTCAAATTTATATGGTCATTTAGTATTTATTTTTGTGACAATTTTGCGTTTTTTTTTTTAGTATGAGATAACAAAAGTGTATAGTATTTTCTTTTAATTGTTTAGGAGATCCAAATGATTAGTCTTCTTTTTTGAACATTGAAGTCAAATTTTTATACTGGTTTATATTTAAAGAGATAATTGGATTTTTAAAGAGTTTTCAATAAATGATATGATACAGAAAAAAAAATTACTAATGGGGAATTTTTTGAAGATGAAGACAATTCTAAAATTAAAAGAAGAGAGGTTAGATTTTACTTGAAACATTTAATTGAAAATTTAATGTGAATAAAAAGATAATATAGTTAAATTTTTAAAATATTTTGTTTTCCTTTTTAAATTTTAATAAATAATATATCTATTTATTGTTCAAATGATATATTTTAATTAATATTTTTCAACAATGATATGCTACATTATAGCTTGCTTTCTCATATTTTATACAGTTCAAAATTATGAGAAAAATATACCAAACAATGTTTATAAAAGAATTAGTTTGTAACTAATTTTAAATCAAATTCAATTTGATTTTAAACTAATTCAAAGTTATTTGGTCTAATAAAGTTGATTTTATATTGAAATATTTAGAACTGATTCTAGAATTTGGCAAACAACCCCCTAGGCTCATTTTGGCTTTAATTTTCATTTTCATTTTTATCTTTTGGTTGTTGTAAAGTGTTTCTCAACAACCCAAAGCCAAAGTTTAAGATTAGGGAAAAACTCTGAGGTGTAGGTTCTTGGGAGAACTCTCTCCTTCAAAAGTGAATGGGAGTTTCTATCTTACTAACTTTCGTTTTATACAAAATATATGTTTTCAAAATAGTTCAAGGTTTTTCTATAATTTTAGAAGAAATGGCTAAAGCCTAAAGAGAAACATAAGATTAACAAGTTAGAAAGTTTAAGATTGTTTGGCAATATGAATTATGCAATTGTATGCGAGGGTGGGCTAGACTAGGTTGAAACTTAGCTTAGGTTAGATAATTTAGAAATTCTGACTTATCATACTAATTATTTCAAAGAAATAAACTGAGTTAACTTTAGTTATTGGTCGTAATTGAACTTATGAGTAGAAGAAAGATATGGTAAAGTAGTAGGTAGGATTTAAGATAAAAGGTTTATGTAATTATGACTAGTTTAATTAAGTAAGGGGAACCTATATGCACTAGACAGATGACATGAAGGGATAAATGGCCTTGATAGGTTGTTGTTATGGAGCAAGTAAACTGGTGGCATATACAGTGTGTTGAGAAAGGAACACAAGTTGATGGTGTGTCTTGAGTGAAAGAGTTATATGCCCTACAAAACCAATATCTATATAAACATATTTTGTTGCATTCATATTTTATTAATGTATACCATGTACATATATAGAAATCAAGTTAATGATGAATGATTATTAGCAAGAAGATATGATTTTTACTTTCTTATAATCTAGAATTTGTTCACAATCTATAAGTATGATTGACTACATACTTTGTATGATTGCCATGTATTGTATTACTATATGTGATAGAGTGGTGGATCTCAACCATTAGAGTAGAAACTCTTAGTAAATATCACGAATATTTGTAGATGAGAAATATTGAATAAAGGAATGCTATGAGTAATTCTTAGTATATATACTATCAAATAATTAGAAGAATTACTCAATATCACAAAATAATCCTTAGACTTGAGGATGACACTTTATCTTGTATGAATTTTACATAAATTTGATGCTATCAACTAGTGATGTGTGATTGAAAGTTATAAACAGACATATTGTCTTATCCAGATGAAATAGGAAGATTGGTGATTATTCAATATAGAATTCCCCACTCTTAATGTAGGGGAGAATATTTAAGGTTATATTGAATATGCATTAGGTTTAACCCGACCAATAAATTGTTAATAATCCAATAGCATAAATAAAATACATGTAATGTTAGATTGACAGTTTAAATATGACCCATACCTTGAAGCTTATATGGATATTAGGTGGTGTTTGGTTGGATGGAATGAATATTAGTGGGAATGAAAAGAGGAAAGGAAGTGGGAATGGAAAGGAGAATGAAAGTCTATTACTTTGTTTGGTATGTCATGGAAATAATTGAGGTAATGTACACTATTTGGTATGAGAATAAATTAAAAGAATGAAAAGACAGTGTAAATAGAAAGATCAAATTATCCTTAAAATATTAAATATTAATATAAAATTAATTTATTTTAATTTATTAATAATATTAATATTTAATAATATTATATTAAATATTAATTTTTAA
>JANHAO010004987.1:0-23295 GCA_026873985.1 Saraca asoca | reverse complement strand
TAGGGAAAATCTCAATCCAACCCTTATCAATTTTTATTTCAATCCTTGCTCTCCCAAATATTCATACTAACATTATTATTATTATATTTATTTGAGGCATTATAGTGAGTTGGAGGCGGTATTAGTTGAAGGGGCTAGCTCGATTTAGGCTGTGTGTAGTACGATGGGCTTTTCCTTGGTGTATGCCCAAGTGTGAATCTCAGACATCCATTTTAGGTCCATTTCGAGCAGTGAATTTCTATCCTTGTATCGGTTAACCAGTAACCTGAAAATAAAAGCAAATGGTTAGTAAAACGATGAAGCAAGTAGTAAATGTCAAAGTTAAAAGTCACATATGAAGAACGACTTAAGCGTCGAATGATCCTAGGACTAGAAGGTGAATTATGAGATCTTGTTCAACAATCAAAAGATCTTCGAAGGCATGATTCAACGACGATTTAGGAGATTTAGTCTACTTGATAGGATAAATTGGCTCTCCATCATCGAGGAAGAGGGGTAAAACCCTTTGGCAGCTTGAACTTTGAAAATGAGTGCTTTCAGGTGTGAACATTAGTAAGTATGTTCTCTAGAATCACTCAATCGAGGCGTTGAAGGAAGTGTACTCAGCCTTCGATTTTCTGCCTTGAGTAGAAGAAGAAAAAGAAAAAAAAAACCAGTAGTAGGCTTAAACTAAATACAGGTGCTCAATACGTCAAAATAGGTTAGAAATGCCCAAGCATTTCCAAGTCAATTGAGATGGATAGAAGTCCATGGTGTGAAGAACGCTCTGTTGAAAGGCAGTGAAAAGAGGGCAAGCGTGGAGTGAATCGACTATGTCCCAATAAAACATAAAAAAGGAGGAAGCATTGTAGCTGTAAACCTGTTTGTATTCCAAAACGGGCTAAAAAACAATACCTTCGATAAATTTTTCTAAAAAATGGATCTTTTCTAATTCTCTGATCACGCTCGGATCTCGCCACTCAGCAGAAACGACTACAGACTTCATATCAGGGTGGATGTCCCTAAGATTGTCTGGCACTACGTCTATGAGATGAACCCGTTTGATTCCTTGCTTGTCTCAGGACTGGTCAACCATGATCGATTGAAGTGGAAGGGCAAAGTTAAAGATGATCTTTTCAAGGGAGTCTTCGTCAAGGTCCGAGGAATAATCAGAGTCTGATGACAAGTCCATAGGGTCGCACGGTCTACTGGACATGAAGGGGAGAAAACACAATGGTAAGGCCCCCTCCAAAAGAAAACAAAAGGAAAACTATTAAAGGCAAGATAAATAGGAAAGTCGGTTGAATGCAAGGGACTGAATGACAATTCAGGTCCCAAGGGAGAAATAACAAAAAAAGGAGGCATTGGTCTCTCCGATACACCCAAAGTAGGGCACGGATGTAGCAAAGTATAAACTTAGGGCAGGAGGTGAACTATGACAATTAGCATGACAACAAAAGAGAACATAAAAAAAAAAAGAGAGGCTATGTTAAAACGTAAAAGAGGAATAGGTATAGAGCTTCTACTTAAATAAGAGCCAAGACGCTGCCAGAAGCAACACAAGCAGAAAGGACGATCGGGGGAGACCTCCGGAGTACGGCTAGAGAAAGGCAAAGGCAAAGTAAGGAGTAGGCTAGTCGAAAGAGAAGAGTGAGATCGTAAAGCAAAAAGAGTGGAAGGGTTATGATTCGCTTTTATAAAGAAGCAAATGCAGATCTAACTGCTAGGGACAGTTGGAATCAATGGACTAGATGGTGATCCACGTCATTCAAGTGGTCATCACGGGTTTGGAGGTCTCTCAGGGCAATAAGCCATGATTGTTGGCATTTAAAGTAGAAGTAATGTGGTGGATGACATGGGAAGATGAGGGGACTCTTGTTAAAGTTGTTTGGGCGACCCCTGAGTGGGAAAGGGGCAAATGACACAACCCAATTTAGTCAATCTTCGGTCGTTCGACCTGTAGTCGATTGGCCAAGGGTTGGTGGAACCGCTTAGCCTAGAAATCCCTAGATGATCAACTTTTTCAGTGGTCAAACAACCTAGGATGTGTCAAGGAAGGGTTATGCTAACCAATCATCTTAATCAACTGTTGACAAAAAACATGATGAGGCCAATGTAAATAACGTGATTGCACCAACTGCTAAAGCATGCTAATTGGTGCACTCGATGCCTATATATACCCTCTAATATTCATTATTTACCTTCATCTTGATATATTACTTGAAAGTCTATTTTAATATTGACTTAAGTATCGAAATGTGTTTGGTGGACTACTTTCATTGTGTACGACTGATTTTTTATTTTTACAGACTCAAAATTCTCCGAATTGCATCTCCTATTGGTCAACTTCAGTGTTCTACATAGTCTCACCGGAATAAAAAAAAGGGAAAATCTGATACAAGGAGGCGACTCAGAATTGGTTGCAAGCATCTCACGTGCCTAGGCACCGCCTGTTTGAGTTTGACTCTATTTTGTTTTTGAATATTTTAACAATGCTTTAGTTTAGAGCTTTTATGCCAACCCACTCTACCTCAATTTTTTTAACCTCAATCAAACATAATTAACTGGATTGTTTATGTCATCTATACTTTTGTTAGTGCAAGTGGGTCCTGTCGGTCTTTCTTTTTCACCATTTCGGAGTAAAATCATGATCCAAGCTTTCCGCCCAACTCTCACATATTCAGCAATGTGGTGAGATATGGACCGTATGGTTAAATGGCATACACATAAACATGGTATTCTCTATGCACGAGTGGATGAACCGGCCTTAATAGAAAGCAGTGGGGACCGGCCCGATTGGCGAGTTGAAGCCCAAGACTATAGGAATGCATGAGGCTTCCGAAATTTTCGGATGGATCTCCCAAGTTGTCGGGTTCCAACGTTGTCCATTTCCCCAGAGTGTCGGCTCCGCCGGTGTTTTCTTTTTCAACCCCAAACGCCTGTTGTCACCAGTTTATAAACACATTCTCTCGGCCGCCCTCACTGACCTGAGTCTTGACCTTGAGCTGAGGGTATTACATTTTCGAGAAAGCAGCTTCGGCCAAATCGCTTCCTCGATCGTCAATGGCGGAAGCAGCGGCTGAAAAGTCTCAAACTTTAGCCGAGGTAACCTCTAGCTTGATTCTTCAAGTATTGGGATGGTGTTGTTTTCCCAACCATTCATAAATTAGTTTCTTTATCTAGTGGTATTGTGGTGGAATCATCTTGCAAAATTTCATAGATCTTCGCTTTTCAGTTAATCAGTGGTGAATTATGCAGAAAATGGTTTATCGTTATCAAAACTGAATCCAATTTACGCCAGTTCATTTATCGATTCCATTCTCAGGTTTATTTTCTTCAGAGTGGAACAAAAAAATCGAGCCTTTAGTTCATTATGTAACCATCTAGATTCCAGAGCATTTGAGAAAGAAATTGATTTTAGTTTTATTTGTACCCCGTTATTGATTTTTTTTTTCCTAGCATTGTTTTCGAAACGACGCCTGTCACGGAGATAAATTAAGTTGTTTCAGCATTCATAATGTCCCTCAAAACTTCTGGGTGGGTAGAACCATATTCCGTCCTTGGAATATTGACATTCTTAATCATCCTTCTTTATCTTGGGTAATTGAGCAATGAAAACGTTAGAAAGAATTGGATTATAGTAGCTCTGAACAAATTTGGCGGCTCTGCTAAGCTTATTTGCTGATTGGTTCTCTTTTTATGACGAGATGAATTAAATCTATATTTTCTCTTTTTTTTTTTTTTGAATTGTAGCAATATTTTGTGAAGGGGAATGAGGAGAACCCAGATTTGAGTACCAAAACTGAAGAAGTCAAGGAAGTTGAGAACCCAAAGGAGGCTGCTGCTGAGCAAGCTGTGGAAGCAACCGCTGTTGTTGCCCCTGCAGTCGCTGAGATAAGCGGTGAAGTCACTCCTGCCGCTGCTGAAGAGAGCGAAGTCACTCCCCCTGCTCCTGAAGAGAGCGACAATGCAACTGAAGAAAAGTCTGGTGATCAAGAAGCAGAAGATACTGAAGAATTTAAGGTGACTTTTACAATTGAACTTTAATCTGAGAAAATCATCCTCCTAGCAAATCTACCTAATTTATTAAGGACATACCGTCTCTTTCATTCATGTTCAATATGGTCATTGTTGTTTTATTGATTTCCAGCTTGAAACTGCTCCAATAGACTTCCGTTTTCCAACTACAAATCAAACAAGGCATTGCTTTACTCGATACATTGAGTATCATCGGTGAGTCATCGTTTGTTTCTTTTGAGGTTGTTGCTGACACTTTCTGGAAAAATGCTTGTATCATTTTATTCAATCTTTTAATTCTTGCGTAGATGCACAGCTGCAAGAGGAGAAGATGCCCCAGAATGTGACAAGTTCGCAAAATATTATCGTTCTCTTTGCCCTGGTGAATGGGTACGTGTTTTCAATTCTTATTCAACATTATTTCTCACGTACTCTTTTTCCTTCCTTGAATAGTATTTTCTTTTTTCTATAAAAAAAAATTGTTATTCAACCCTATTTGTTATTTGCTATAATAGGCACCATTAGGATCTGTTCTCTAGTTAGATTGGTATTCTTACTTTTCTGTCTTGTTGCTAAATGATTCTAATTGCAGTGTAATTTTTTTTAGACAGTTGCATGTTGTATATATCAGCATTGCCTATAATCTTAGAATGATGTTTATATGTACAAGTCTTTGTTTGAAATTTGTGAATGCTAGAATTATATAGAAGCATTACTTTTCTGTCATGCAATTTGGCTTTATTCACTACATAATAGTTGTCTCTGTTTGTGCCCCTTTTCTTTCCAGTGTTGTAAAATTGCATTAAAAGCTAAGAATATGCTTTTTATGCTTGTGTCTGTGTTCCAGATTGAGAAGTGGAATGAGCAAAGGGAAAATGGAACATTTCCCGGTCCTCTGTAGGTGGTGTTTTCTGAAATTGGCTCCCTGCATGAAATCATGCTGAGACATGAACTCTCAACCCCCTTATCTTTGAGGGATATTCAATGTTACACATTGAGTCAATAAGAAATTTTGGCTGTCTATTTGAACTAGCTCCAGTTTCATTATGGATGCCTCCATTTTATGGAGTTGGTCCTTTTCTTTGGTAGACCCGTATCTTGGATGCAATTCTACTTCAAATAATGTGTCTTGAGTATTATATTCTTTCATTTCCTTTCTCTTTCCTCCCATTTTTCTTTGTCTCACACAAATTTTAATTGGCCCTGGGTTGGTGTAGCCTAGTAGATTAATCGGATGTGCAACGTAAGGCTTCCCACATTATTACAGATGTCGTCCTGACAAGAGGCCTTACCTTGGCACATAAACTAAACCTTAAACTGGACACTTTGTTAAGTACATTTCCTTTTCTTGCACATACTTCTCTGTTTTTTTTTCAATTTGTGTAGAGTGTGACAAATTTACTTGATTTTCCTTTTTTAATACCCAAAAGATAACAAACATTTCAATAGTATGAGAAGAGTACTGTGATTTGAAATTCATCCCAAAGGTGAATTTGTAGTGTTGCAATCGGATGCAGTAAGTTTTTAACAAAAACAATGGCAGCATTCTGATCTTTCATATCTTTTTTTCTTAGTTTCAATATCATTCATACTATTTGATTCAATTTTATCTCTCAACTGAAAAAAACAGCATAATATGAGCATATCTATGTTTCTTTTGTGTAACGGTTGACTGCTAAACTTAGCGCAAGAAACAATTGAACAAACTGTATGTAATAGGAAGTGTTGTATAATTTTTACATTAAATTTGCAGTGATCGAAACACAATGAATCCATTCATTTTATGCGAATAAATGGATAAACCCGTTTGATTGTTTGGTAATGCTCTTTGCTTCAACTGGAAATGATCTTCTTCCACTACATGTGCAACAAAATCATACACGCAAAATTGTCTAACAAAATTGTCAAAACTTAAAATCTTGCTTCTTCATTCTTCCTCTACAATTTGAGTTTGGTAATGTCGATCTTTTGAACAGGATACGTGTATGCCTCATAGTTGATCTGTTGGCCCAAGGTACTCAGTTTTGTGAGCGTGGTTATCAAATCAACCTGAAAAGCAAAGGAAAACAAAAACAAATAGTCAATCCCACAGACAAACAACGCAGCGAAAAAGGACGTAGAAGGCACCACGAATCTCCTAGTTAAAGTGACCATATATTGGCATTGTCGCCAATCATGATTGTCACGAAGTTCAACAGAACAGCAGAGAAAATATACTTCAGCAACTCTTTCTCTGCCCCTGGAGATGGGTTTTATGTACAAATAGATAGATAGAGGGAGAGTTACCTCGTAATCTGTCTGAGACACTGTTTCTCGGCTACGTTGGTATTTCTGAACCCATGGAGCAACATCTGGATCAGTGGCCAATAAGTTCTCAGTTGCAGCCTGATCAGGACCTAGGAATGCAGACATAACAGCAAGCTAGCCAGACATAAAGTATAGTTTGGTTAGCCAAGAAGAGAATGAATAATCTTTGTAAATGACAGCAGACTCTTGGAAATTGTAGTGGTCAAATACTCAAATGATGTGTGAAGTACCTGGCGTGGACCAAAACCTACAGCTGAAAACTTATCTTTCATTTCCTTAACACTTGCTTTCTCCCATATGGGAACTCTTCCCTCTGGATCGGGGTCCTGAGCATCAGCCCTCCCAAATTGCTTATTGAACAAGGCCCACTAATTCCACAACAGAAATCACAAGCTCAACTTAGTGGAATCAGTAGTCAAAGTGAAGAATGGTGTTTTAAGCTTTATCCAACATGAGTCATCTTTGGTGCAAACATCTTAATTATAATAAGACGAAGAATATTAGATTTTGTGAAGTTGGAAAGCAAAGTGAATCAAAGTTAAATCAGCCAAGGACGGAAGCACAATCAGGATAAAAGGAACGCTAGGCTACCACAGGCAGCACAGTTCAAGATAAGGAGAAAAAAAAAACTCAATTGACATGCATTGGAGATAACCTACAACTATAATTATTTGTAATGGAAAAAAATCGCCTAGAACAACATAACCTGTTACATAACTCAAGCTCAAAAGTGCTCAAGTAGTGACATTTATACATTGCCAGGAGGAAACTGTGGTGGAGTACAGATTAAGGAGCAAACCTGGCCATTTGATCCATACACATTGTATAATAAGTTCCCTTTCTCTTCATTTCCACCACATTTACGAATGGCAGAAGCTATGAATGTAGCCTTCACAGCACTTTGTGCTACAAAAGATGAAGCCAGCAGAGTCAGGGATTTTACCCATATCTGACCTAACATGCATGTGTAGTAAGTTTCAAATGGGTTATACTAAAATGCAAACCTGCATATTGGATGAGATCTGCAAAGGAAATGGGTCCACCCTTTGCATATGAATCTATCTCCTTTTTTGCTGAATCTATAAAATTCAAAGCAGCAGAAAGCCCCTTATTTTCTGATCTACTTATTTCTGAGCTTCAAGCAGGAAGAAAAACAAGAGAAAAAGGAGAGTGTGATTATTATTGAATAAAGGAAAAGTAAAACCCTAATGCCTATCAGTTGGGACAAAGGAAAATTTTCAATGCTTAAGAACTCAATAACAAAACATGAAATTAAGACAGAAGAATTAACAACTAGGCACAAGATCCCAATTTAAAAACCTTCTCAATTAGCCCCCGAACAAAACAGAAAAGGAAAGAAGAAAGAAAATGCTGAAAAAGGTTCGAAATTTGGATGCAGCAATGCTGCCTTCATAAAGTAACCTAAATTCTAGGAAAACTAATTGTTTCTTAGAACTCAGATGATATGTTACTAGCTCATGGAAGTTAATGCTAAAGGGAAAGAAGTACCTGAACCGTATGGATCCATTGGGGCCACCCGATTTTGTTGCCTACAAACTTAATCAGATGCCAATTAGAATTTCCTTTACAAGATGGATGGCTACTCACTCTCTCTCTCATTACATGACTGCATTTCTCACCTTATCATACGTCATAACATCATTTAGCGCCAACGTCAGTATGGATGGAATAACATCGGGATTTCCCTGAAAACAGTAGGTGTAAAAAGTTACAACTACATATCATACTTACATTGGGAGTGAAAATCTATCTATAGTCTACAAAGTACAGACAGATAATTTCAAATGTCATGCATGTAAATAAACAAGTTATACCTTTATGGCTGTAGAAAGTGTTCCCATAATATTTGCTGTAAGAATAGAAGGTTAGAACTCTGGGAAGCAATGAGATCAATTGACTTTGAGACGACTCACAAACAAGAAGACACAGATGTGAAGGAACTTACAAAGGAATTCAGAACGCTGTCTGCGTTGTATTATATCTGCAGCACTTGCCATTTCAACAAATGATCCAGAGCCTCCCATCAATTCCTACAAAGAGTTAAAACTGCAAAAACTTATTATCACATCAATCTTATCCACATAAATAGGAATTTTCTTCTTTCCCACCTTTTTTTGGTGGTATTGAAAGAGAAGCGAAACGCGGGAACATAGTACGTAATTACATTTTCCTAAACTGTTAAAATTATATAGGTAATGATCAGGGAGACCGAAAATTTCCCTTTTTTTTTTTTTCCTTCCAAGAGTGAAGAAGAAAAACAAAGAACCGGTGTTACCAGTCCAATTGTCGCACCAACGCATTTAAGAATGTCTCTCCGATGAAACCGATCTTCATGACCGACATCAGTTTCGATTTTGTTACGACAAACAAGCACCTAGAAACCCACAGAACAATACAGAAACTAAACTATCAGTTTAAAATGATTGGGCTTTATAGTAACATGCAAAGCTACAATTGTAGTGAATAATATAGATAAGATAACAGAAAAGGTGAACTGAAGCTGAGGCGCAGAGGCGATTAGTGCAGCAAACTTACGGCAGGACGAGAGCGGTATGATATGGTTGGTGATGGGTCACGAGCAAGAGAAAGAGGAAGCAGATAAGGGATAGTTGAGAGGAAGGATACACCCATTGCTCTAATCTCAATCTTCTTCTTCCTCCGTCTCTCTGTCTGTGTCCCTGCAACAAAATATTGCAACCAGTGAATCAAAATGTGCGTTGTATGAGCTTCTTGATTTTGTTTTGTGGAGTCAGAAGTGCAATGCTAATGCTATGCATTATCCTATCTCTCCCTCAATACTTGCTATTGGATTTTCTTATTCTCACCCAATCCATATCAACTCACCCGGCCCGAGGAATTGTCTGGACCCGACCCAATTCTTCCATAATAACTTATAGTTTAAGAATGCGGATCCAGTGCAGTTGAGAATCAACTGCATCGGGTGCAGTTTAATCTAGATCGTTCGATCTGCGATCCAACGGTCTAGATCGTAACTCGTAAAAAGTTTAATAAATATTATTTTATTTTTAAAAATAAAATAAAAATTTTTTTGCGAGCTGCGATCTGAACCGTCGGATCGCAGATCGAACGACCCAGATTGAACTGCACCCAATGCAGTTAACCTAACAACTGCACTGAATCCGGGTCCATAGTTTAGAGGTCATTAAATTTTCCAACTACGGTTGTAATGTTAAATACACAATTTCATTCTCAATACTGAATCACCATAAGATGAAGCTTCACTTGTGGCCAGCGAGACTTGGTTCTCCTAATCAATTGTAAGAAGTAGAGTTATTTATTCAACATTTTTTTAAAATAAAGTTACAAGCTGCCTTCTTATTATTACTATATTTTTTTTTTGTTATTACATCTTTTTCTTGTCCATTCATACATTATCTTCTTCTATGGAAAAAATATATAATATTTGAAACGAGATAATTTACCTTTATCAATCTTAAAAAAATGATAATTCTACAAGGGACTTTATCTTACAAGAGGTTTATTATCTTCACTATTAGATTGTATCTTTTCAAATCTTAAAGTAAATAGGTGAAAAAAAAAATAAATCCCAATGTAAAAAAATAATTTAATAATAAAATATTTAATGGTCTAAAAAGTCAACTTCCTATAAAATTATCTTAAAAAAATTGTGAATTTTTAAAACCAAATATTTTAATATAAAATGGATAATCCAGTAATGAAAGTATTTACGTTTTTTGGAGGTCAACTTCCTATAGAATTACCCTAAAAAGGCGTGAATTTTTAAAATCAGGCATCTTTGACTCATCATAAATTAATCAGAATACATGCTAAATTAATACATATGTCATTTAATTGTTAAAGGAAAAAAAAAAGGAAGTCTATTTACAAAATTATTTTTTTTTTTTAGAAGTTTGTGATAGTATTTAAAATTCTAGTTATGAAAATAATAAGAAAGGCATTGCAGAAAGATTCCCATATTTTTGTATAAATAAAACACGTTTAGAATTTGATAATACACGATTAAGCGGGGTCTTGGATACAATGGAAGAGCTTGTCAACATCTCATGTACGGGCAAAAAATTGATGCCAAGTCCAGTCGCCACTTACCAGAACCATATTGCCACTTTCGCACCAACTGCTATAGTTTCAGACCAAATCCCTATTCTGTTATCTAACTCGTCGCAAATCTTAATCCGTTCCCCCAAATAATAATAATTTAAAGACCATTCTACCAAAATATTATTGTTACTTAGTAAACTAGTAATCTTTGATATAACAGCAGACAGACAGAAAAACAAAGAAATTGAGGTAAATAATATGTAGGATTTTTTAAAAAGCAAGAATTACAGTATGGCGTGTCAATAAGTCCCTTGGTCATCTCTGAAAGCTGGCCAATTCTCTTGCCTGTTGATTTGAATGAAAGAATCCTCTTCCTTTCTTCCCAAAGCCCCCAATCCTACCCTACCAATCCCAGCTGTTTGTAATCCATCTATACTTTTGTACATCAAAATCCCACATCAGAATTCCCTTTCCATTTTTTTTCTCCTTTTGAAAGAAGAGGTTTATTGATACCGATATACACACTCAGCCGCCATGCCTTTTACGGCCTAACAAATTTTTGAGCTGCAAATTAGCTCGAGTGCTCAAACTTTGGTAAAGGATGATATGTATGGCACCCCTTCACCAAGAAATCTTTTCAGTGAAAATGCTCTTTCAGTAGTTGATCTACCTAAGTGTGAGAGGTATTTAGATGAATTGGTTCCATTTGACATAAACAATCCGGTAATGGGTTTGCATAAAAGGCTTCCTCTGAGCGAAACCTATCCATGCCCTTTGTTCCAGAAATTGGCCCCTTTCTCTTCCTGGGGGAGCCAAGCCTGCCAAACGTGCATAACAAATGAGATTTAACAAATAGGCATTGGCCTGGCAATCAGCAAATTATAAAACTGAACTGATAAATTTAGGCTTCACCAGTACCCACCGTCTTCTGTGGAGATCAATTACCCTATTTGATAGAGTTTTCCCTTCAGTCATTTTTCCTTGATTCAGTTTATCAAACAGACGGACAAGTGCTTTCCTGGTTAAAAGAAGAGAAGAGAGGACAATCAGAACATCTTATTAATGGATGGGTTAGGGAAGGGCCGGTCCAATACTTGTTTAAGAAAAACAGGACAAACTTGCTGCTTCAGAAAGGAAACTGCCTTGCCTGTCTGGAGATATTGTTCTCCCACGTCCAAGAAAACGGCGATGACCTTCAACAGCCCTTGCCATGTTTCCAGAGTAAGAAGGGAGAAATACATCACTTTCAATAGATACAATGTAGTCAAGAGCAGCCATTTGAGATGCATGATTAATAAAGGGTTCAAGCTTCTCAATGGATACCAATTTTTCCTGAAATTTAATCACAAGTAGGTTGATCAGCAAGATAGAAATGCTTTGTCAGCTGCTGTTATGTCTTCGCAGGGTAGCAATAGTGAGATGATAAAATCACATTGTTTTCCCCTTCAATTAAATATTATTGAACCAAGGGTTTAAGAGAATGGGTAAGCAGACAAAGAGTAACGATTAAATGGAGCTTAAGAAACCACAATTACATATTATCAAAAGGAAAAAAAATGAAACCACAATTACAATTACAAAAGGCCGTTCAACTAAGTTCTTCATAAAAAGCAAGGGATCATTTTACAGTAGCTTCATAAATGAAAATTCTTGTCATATAAACCAGCTTGCTTCTATAGTTTATACTTATCTTTATATTCTAGGCCACTTTACAAAATTCTTAACCTTATAAGCTCAACAACTACCACTAAATGAGATCACAGCAGCATCTGCATGATTTAACACAAACAAGGTCAACATCAGACACACTCTCATTAACTCAATCAAAGCATCTGCTTATGATGCAATGCTTCCCCATATATGTACAAATAATGGATGGATTTCTTCTTCCTTTCCAATTGAAAAGACCTTTCATCTCCTGAAGTCTTGCCCTTTTGATACTGCTTACTCTTTAGTTTAAAGGTGGTAGGGGAGTAGGATGAGGCTGTAGATGAATTTTTGATATTAAGAATTCCAAATTGATTACCTCATTCATATAAATCCTAATGGGAGATCAAAAGCATTTATCTACAAAAAAAAAAAAAAAAAAGAAGAGAAAACAAACAAAACAAAATGTTAAAAGCAATTCCTTACCTTGCTCATTAACAACGGATAACGGGATCGCAGTTCAGCCATATGGGATTCACCCCCATATATCTCCCCAGCAGCAATATATATTGGAGTTTTTGGTGGATACCCAAAAGCAGTAAGAAAAATTCCGACTTCTTTGGGAGTCAAGGGACAGAACCCTTTGGACCTCTGTTCTATGGGATCGATTTCCTTTACTTTCCAATGGGAAGTGTTCTCTCTAGAAGTTGAGTGCAGAGGAAGATGTGTCAAATATCAAGTCTTAGAAAGGACAAGAAAGTCAGCTTTTTTGTTTTGAAACATCCCTACCTGATTATCCTTAGCTCATTAGCTTCATCTGGAGATAAATCATGTGTGCAACCACTAAATGCAAGCATATCCTTCTCATAACGTAAATGCAATGCAATATAAGGACCATACAACCTCATCCTCTCCACCAACAACTACAAGGACCAAAAATAATAATAATAAATGAGATGGAAAAGAAAAAAATTCTCAAATGTCATAGACATTTAGGAGATAGCAAAGAAAGAAGCCAATAATTACTCCTTACTTACTTTTCCCATTTGTTCAATGTGAGGTGAGAAACGAAGAGCTTCATAACAAGCACGACAACGGAGTTTCTGAATATCTGGAGGTAGATTGTTGTTTGCCAAACGAGAATCAGACTTGGCAGCTCGAATAACCTTAAGAGGTTGATAATAGTAAGATCATTGAACAATATGTTAGAAAATAAGGTTATAAAATGAATCAGTGCATACAATTCCATATACCAACAGATGTCCAATATACATACTTGGAATTCTTCCCACAAGCTTGCAATCTCATTCTCATAGTAATCCATACCGGACCAGCTTCTGAAATGCTTGACTATTCTAGTAGTATTAACCAATTCCTTGGGAAGCCTCTTAATGATTTTAACATCATTGGCTAGAGAATATATAAAATGCTCTTCATCAAAAACATCTGAGAAGATGCTGAAAGTCAAAAAAAGAAGAATAAACTATAAAATCAAATTTAATTAAAACCAAAGGCAAAGAGAGAAGGTATAACACTACAGAAAATATATTACTCAAAAATAAAATTAAAAATTACCTAGTGTCTTGCCAAAATGATCGTTTATCAAGTTCGGGAATTACAAGAGTGGCATTTATGATACGAGCTACAGCTACCATATCACATATCTGCAGAAAGAGAAAGTTTTTAGCACCAAGAATGCCACATAAAAGGGATCCTCAAATTGACAAATACAAGACTAAATATTCTATAGTCTTCTCCAATACTTGATTCAGTTGCCAATCAGCATACAAGAAAACAATGTATAGAACAACATGCCAGTAAAATTTTTCAGCAACCAAACTCAACATTGAGAACTTTCTAACTTGCATGCACATCAAATTATGAAGGATAAAAAGTTAACATAAAATAACTTGATTTGATATTTAAGATTTGCACATGAGAGCAATTTAGGAAAAGAGAGAGATCAGACCCCAGCACGCATTTGGTTGAGTCCACCATTTGTATGAACTAGAAGGTAACCTCGTGACTTGGCAGGAGCTGGACAAAGATTTATAACTTAAGTACAAAATGAATGCATGATTAAAATTCACAAGATAAATTTGTATTAAGTCCCTTACTTGTGTAGTTAGGAGTAGGCTTTATACAGGGCAAAAACCCACGATTTGATGGAGGCTTCCACAGCTTCTCATAATTTGATTCCACTTTTGCACCATTCAACTGTCAAATCAAAAGTAGGAGAAAACATGAACACATTTACGGCCGCTACTCAGAAATAATACATATATGCCTACATCCATGAGACCCAAAAATATTTCGATAGCAGTAAAAGTAAAACAAGCAAGGAGTTGGCATCATCAAATTACACAACTGGATGAGAATGTTAAACTGTAGCAATAAGCAGAACAATCACTGCAATAATAAATTGGCCACTTGGTTAATGAGGAAGAAGGAAAGGGGAAAAATTCAATAGAATATATGGTTGTGGTTTTTCTAAAAATAAGCAACTCACTGCAATAACCCAAGTGGGATAGGCAAGTTCATTGTTATGAAGATTTTTATTTCCAGGATTCTGCATGACTCAATGAGAACGAATTTAATTTTTCACATTCTCAGCATTCAAACAGCTCAGATCACCAAATCAGCTATTAACGATTTTTGATAAGAAGTACAAAAACCTTGGGAGTAGGAAGTGGTGCTTTGGATAGATGGGGAGGAGCGACCTCTCGCATCCAGCTTTGGGCATCGTGAAGCTGTGAAATAAGAAAACTCAATCACTAAGTTATCGACTGAAATATCAAAATTTCCCAAACTAAATTCCAATAAAATCATACATATATTAGAATAGAACAGCATGAAAAGCTCAAAACTTCCTAGATTCATAGCGGTAAACGACAATATACTCTTAAGTCAACAAAATACTCAAAATAACAGTGAAGTAAAACTTATTCATAACTCAATAATGCTTATTGCAAAAGCATAATTAAAAACAAAGACTTGTACAGAACATAACCGTCCCAGAAGATCACAGATTTTTCCAGAAAATTGAAGATACCCATATAACAACGAGAACCCTAAATTTTGATGAAAAAGGCAGAGAAATAGAAAGACAAAAACCGAAAAACAGATACAGAAATCAATTACAAACCGTGGAGATCTTGTCATTGAATTTTTTATCTTTCGATGAAGGGACAACGTATAAGTGGACAGAGACGAGAGCGATAAACGTTATTGAGCATATTGCTGCAGTTAACAGCTTCCTGAGCAGCACCAATGGAATCGACCTACGCCTCTCCATTCCTCCGAGACTGCCAGTTCCCCTTGTTAAAGTTAAAGACTTTTTGCTTTCTACACTCAATAAAAAAACAAAAACGCTATAATCTACTAAGAAAAATGGACATTGAACTCTGCATCAGAGATATTAACACAATACTCATTTATATGGATGTGTCTGAGTGTTATATTTCAGTGAAAGAGGGGAAAATGGAGAAGCGGTGGGTGGGCTGTTTGATTTTTGGCCTTTGGTTTCTATTAGATTTTTGGCTCTCTGCACTTTGCTGTAGTCGGGTTTTTGGTTCTCCGTTGTCTTCAATGGACGAAGCATATAAATAAAATAATTAATATTAATCATAGTTCATGAAAACCCTTAATTATCAGTTACCATGTGGCTAATCCTATTTGCGATTGGATACGGCGGGAATTTATCTTCAAGAACAGCTCCAGCATCTCCCTGCCTCAACACCAGAATTTGAATTGTAAAGGGTTTATGAAAAATAACACGTCGAAGGAAAGTTCAGGCAGGAAGCTATGCAAGTTAACAAATTTTGAAAAGAGCATTTTACAATGCTAGAAAAAGTCCAAACTTAAATATTTAATGAAAAATATAATATTCCATAAACCATATTTGTGTTCTCTACAATTTCGACAAATGTTAAATTCTTAAATTATTTATAAGTTTATTAAATTCTAATCAGTAAGTGACAGGTCAGATATTAGATAGATTTAAAAACACCAAAATTCGCGCACCAATCCATTAGTTTATAAAAAAAAAAAATTGTAAGATTAGAATTTCTTAAAGTGAAATATGCTAAAATACAGATTTGTTTAAATTTGATCGGTTTCATTCGTGGTTCACACAAATCCCACTTATTTGTTCTACCAATGGTTTGTGTTTCTTTTTTTATTTTATTATTTATTCATATACTTATTTAGTAATACATAGTTATACACAATTTTTTACATATATAATTTTATATTTTATAAATTTGATATTTTATAAAATTATTTATGATATAAAATTAGAGTTAGAAATGGACGAGACTATATATCAAGGACTTATGACCTAGTTTATTTTTTGCTTAGTTTAGTTTGACCTATATATATCTACACAAGTTTGATTTATATTCTTCAGGCTTTATTCCTCTAATTATTTGATCAATCTAATTAATAATTAATATATTTATATATAATATAATATATAAAACATATTTATATATAAGCTTAACTAAGTTGTATATGTATTTTAGGTCTTAATTTATTGGCTTATTTAAAAATATAATTATATAAATAAGCTTTTAAATAGATTAACAGGCCAATTTAAATTTATTTAATAGATTTGATTGAACTTAAATTTAACTTTTTATAGATTAATAGATCAAATTCAAATCAATACTTTACAAACTAAAATTGATTTATTTAAAATAAAGTCTAACATGGCCTAACGTATTTCCACCCCATATGAAGTGTGATATGTTTTAAAATTTTAATTAGTTACAAGTATTTTACATTGAAAATGAATATAAATGTGATTTTAAAATCTTTTAAATCTAAAATTATTATTTTGAACGAAGAAATTAAAATAATTTTTAAGAAGAGATTTAAAAGAAATTAACATAATTTTTTAGAAAAAAAAGAATAGTTCATAAATAAATCCATTAAATCAGCAAAATACTTATATTAAAACTTGAATTATTATTTTAATAATCTCTATTTTATAGAAATCAATCTAATGTAATTTATTCATCATCGATTTATATGAATTAATATGACGACATATGAATCAACCAATTTAACAACTCTAATTAATTAAAAGAACATAATAACAATCCCGTTGAGGATATCAAAACAAATGATCAACATTCAGCTGGGTTACTTAAAACAGCTAGGTTCCTTAAAACTATGGCAATTAGATACCAAACTGTGTTTCAAACAACAACATGGAAATAATACATGTGGGATCATTGTCTATCAAGAAGCTTTAGCTTAAGTTTAAACTCACGAGTCTGAAAATCATACATGACATTACAAAAACTTACACTGTTCTCTCACGCAACAGCCGTGGAATGGAACCATATTACTATGTTGGGCTGAATTCACCCAACAGATAGTTTTCATTTTATCTCTGGTAAGAAACTACGAATCCATACGATGAATACTACTTGTTTATTAGCATAGGAAAAAATTACAGTGACTTATTTTTAGGAAGAAGACAAATTTAAAATACGAAATTTGGAAACACAAGGCTGTCTGATAAACAATAAGTGAAGGCAGAGAAGGTTCTTGCTTTCCTGATCGTACTTTGCCACTTCACTTTGCCTCCTCACAAGGGATCCTTTCATTTCACGGTTTCAATTGGTAGCAAAAGTACAAAAAGAGTATATGTATTTATTGAAGCTATGCTTGCTGCTGGAATAATTCGGATGGCGTGAGACATGTTTTGTTTGCTTCATGTATTTGTCAACTTTTTAAAGATAGGAATTGAATTCAGAGCCTCACCTGCTCGAGAGTGCAATAAACCAAATGACTCACTGCTTATTGTGGATTATATAAACCATCTCACAGTTAGAAGAGAACAATAATATCAATTATGTATCATCAACAAGACATTTATATAATGATGTAAACTAAGAAAATCCATTTAGTGATTGATTCAGATTCAGATGGTGAGATGGCATAACCTATATATATATTGCTTTTGGGAAAAAGAAATCAGTTTCTGACGTGTATTGTAGGTAAGGTATCACGATCTGGCATTAATCGTGGGTGAGCTATATATGGAGATTTGTCATTACACTCTCTGGTAAGTGTTGATTTCAAAGAGAAAGGAGACGAATTATTGCTATGAAAACCACATCAAAGCAGACAAATTATTGCTATGAAGATAATGCAATTGCATAGAGAGATATAATTGAGGATCAAATTGGTAGTTAGCATGTGTAAAGCTATGTAGATTAGGTTCGCCTTATACTCAAACTTTGACGTGCTCCTTTTAAACACACTCTAATTGACCATGTAACAACTTCTCCTCTATTTTTATTACTTCAGATTTTGAATCCTGCACCCTTTGCTATACTTTCACACCAGCCTCACTGCTCATATATGGACATTTGTTACATTATTTGAACTAGACTTGGCAAGAGACTAAAGTTTCTCATTGATTGATCAGGCTAAGTTAATTCTTTAATATATCCATAATATAGGGTTCTTCATTCACAGGTAGATTTATATTAATTCAATTAAAAGGTTTTAAATTAAATTCTTGTTGATGATCCTTCTATTATCGATGGTGGCACACTTTACTTGAATGACAAAGCAATTTATCTATCTTTTAAATATTAAAGATCATTTGATTTATATAAATTTTTTTTTATGAAATATTAAGCATTTTATGATATAAATTTTTTATGAATTTCTCAAATTAAAAATTCTCGCATAAATTTTTTTTTACTTAGAAAAGAGATAGATAAGTAACTTTTTATAGAAAATCTTACTTCTTTAATTTTATCTGTTGATAATCAATCAAATAATATATTAATCTATTATATTTATTATATAACTTTCTATCAATCAAACTAAACTATATTGTGGATGAAGGTGTTCACCATCATGCATGCATGCAGGTCCCAACAGGACAAGATCATGACTAAAATAGACCCCTCTGGACGAGAATCAGATTTATACATATAAACAGGGCCCAATAAACTATTGGGCTGGACTGACAGAATGGATGGGTTAAAGGAAAGATATCATGGGTGGGAATAACTAGATATTACATCTTATCACCATAAATCAGGCCCATGGAAACTTCTTGTTTTTTTTTTTTTTTGGTCGCCCATGGATACTTCGAAGAAATTCTTTCTACTTGGCCAAAAAGAAAACAAGTTGTTGATAGCAGGTGACCTGAAACTTCATGAGGGGCCATTCATAATTGTGCTGCTCGCCCACCCGACATTTTTGACTAAATATTAAGAGTTAAAGACAGGAATAAAATTAACGCAAATGCTTACGAAAGAGAAGGAAAAGGAAATGGAAAAGGAGCCGAAGGCCTAATTCTACTCCATATAAAACGTTAATCTATTGACTTTTCCATCTCCATATTTCAAATTTTCTGTTCATTCATGTAAATTATATTGAATGTTGATATTTTAATTTCTTTGATGGGAAAATTCAGACAATAATGATGTGAAATGCAATAGTGATAAGTATCTGAATTAGCGACAAAAGTGCAAAGAGACTAAAGAAAGACGATGATTCATACTTGGATGCATACATGTATTCAGTATTGTATTGTATTCCGGGTATATCTGTTTTCTTGGTACAAAGATCAAAGGGCATTAATAAAGTTCTAATATCTGTGTCACATTTATATGTAGCTCTATTCTATCCTTCGCGGAGGATTTAGATGAAGTTCCAAACCCAAATTTTAACTATGCAATGTCTCTATTTTTACGTATTTCATTACATGCATATAATGTTGTTTCTAATACATGGGTTTTTCTTATACTATGAGATAATCTAAAATGAATAATTATTGAATTGTGGCTGACTGATTGGTCCTAATTCAACAACTCATTAAAAGACATTAACTCACATGATCACAGTTGACCAATTAGGTTAGGACGTGACTGATCAATTGACTTAGTAGACAAGTTGATCAACCTAGTTCTATATATATCTAACAAATCATCTGAAGAATTTGATTGAAAAATTAGTCTATATCACTATTGATAAGTACACACTCTGTAGCAGATCAAACCATTCAAAAATGATCTAAGGTCGTGGTCAATTGACTAATCCGCGATACTACAAGTGAGATCAAGCCCTCATAACAAAAGTGAGCTATTGAGAAGTAACAATTCAATGCTGCATAGGATTATAGTTAATCGATGAGATCTCAAACTAATTGCAAGTCAATTGACTTAACAAAATATATGATAATTAGGCCATGTTTCATAAAAGCAACCCATTAGAGGTCTATAACAAATTAGCACATTCAAGGCTATGCACAAATATTGTGATTATATCATCAACCATTAAACGAGAATCTCATTTATGCCATTAGTGTATTAAGAACATGTGGATACTCCCCATTTATCAAGAAGCACCTCTCAATTGACTTGATTAGCACCTATACAAGTATTAATGTATTCCTTTTATAGATCATTTTCACTACATATATTAAAATTTTACTTTTAGAATTAATTTAGTGTCAGATTGTACTTGACGAATTACTGTTATTATTCACTGCTGATCTTATTCTTTATATAGATCCATTATCACATAAGTCTCTTTCCATTGATTCGTCTTAGTTGAAGAGTTTCATATTACAATGTCATTCATCGAAGAAAAGATTGGATCTATGTCTCTTTCTTCCATTTTTTTAATGCATTTGTTTTCTAGAAATGGAGGAAGAGAAGATCCAAAGACATTAGTTTTGAGCCATTTGCGGTGCCAACTCAATAGTTTGAACTTTACAGCGCAAAGGAAATTGCAAGGAATATGTATAAGGGGCCACGGACCCACAGTTACTGCAAGAGCTGTCACGTGGGGTTACATTTTTCCCATTATATACATGACTAACTCTCTGCATGTGTTAAAGACTAAACAATATAAGAATATTCAAATCCTCCCTCACACCTCAATACCGTGGACTGGCCATGGAAATTTCTAAGTTCAAGAAAATTTCTATATTGATTGATCAGAACAACAACAGCTATAGCTACCTATACAGCGAATTGCCATGCCAGTAATATAATGTTTTTGATGTTTGCTAGCTGTTGTTTAACATGTAAACTGAATAAATTAATCTTTCTCTGATCTGCAACCATTATGGCCAGAGCAAAACAACAAAAGAATTTGGAAGAAACAAAATCTAAAAGGAATAATCTCAGCATATATACAACGATTCGTATACAAATATACGAGAAGGTACCACTAAAGTGTACATCAATTTATATCTACAGAATACACATGCAAATAATTAAACCCATGCTCTCTATTTTCTTTCTGTTCGTGGAAAGAAAAGAAAATCAAAGATGACCTAACAATCAATACTACAATCCACCCAACATTTAAAGGGTTGGAAAAAAGCAAAGAATTAAAACAAATTACACAATCATTGATTAGAGAATATCATCACTATGAGCTAATCTCAGCCACGGATTGAATTTGCAGTTGTAACAAGCGTTGCAGCTGTATCTCTATTGCTGTTCAGATTGCAATAATTGTATTTCTTTTTTTTTTTTTGTTCAAGTTTACAGTTTTCTGCTAGTCGTATTCTAAATCCCTAGTCTGAGCCTTTCTTTCACAGACCTAGAATGGATCAATTTATTAGTATCCTTCTCCTTCATTCTCTTGCTTTTAGGATGAAGTAACTTGTGCCAAAACCCACCTTTTTTGCTGCTCTTATTATTATCAACACCGCCTTCATTGTCTCTCCTTCTGGGATACACAGCAACTGACTGGCTCTTGGTGAGTCCATGCTTGCCATTTAAGAAAAAGATGGATATCGAAGAACTGCCGCTCTTTCCTTCCGCAGTGAAACGTTGAAACCGATGCAGTGGAGAATTAGCACAAGAAGAACCTAAATTGGAAGAATAATAGGACGACAAAGAAGAAACAGAAGACGAACTCGAAGAATCATCAGCATTAACTGCAGAGGTTGTTTTATTACGTGAGCTAGAAGACGAAGCTGAAGAAGAAGAAGAAACTTGGGTAAGCTTTTCCTGCAAACAAAGAGAACAAACTCCAGGCGATTGGCGATGTTTCGGGTGTTTCTTGCAGCGACCGTCAGGTCTGAAGTGGCCGACAACGTCCTTGTCTTTGGAAGAAGAAGGGCGTCTTAGATTTGCCATGTTTTTGCTTATTCCTTCATCGTCTTCAAGATTATGAGCAAGGTGGTTGATATATAGATAGAGCTGAAGAGATAGGTGGGAGCGTAAGTTTCCATGATAGTTCATGTGAGCTTCCTTCTATTCTTCTCAAAAATGGACTTTTTGACGGTTCTGTAAATAAATTTGAAAAATGGACTTTGGAACTGCGTTGGACTGGAATGGATGGCTATGATGATGCCAAGAGGTCTGAGTCGGTGGCTGTGATGCTTTGTGGAAAGGGCCAAAGCCTTATGAGGGCGGCGCGGAAAATCTCCTGAAA
Organism: Saraca asoca; assembly: GCA_026873985.1. Lineage (NCBI taxonomy): Eukaryota > Viridiplantae > Streptophyta > Magnoliopsida > Fabales > Fabaceae > Saraca > Saraca asoca. The sequence continues at coordinate 855 of JANHAO010004987.1, read as the reverse complement.
TTAAAGTTAGAATGGGTATAGACGTGGAAAGTATCGAACCAACAGATCCGTAGCCGTTTTGAATAGGCTTCGAGGAAAAAGACCTTTTTCTTAATAAAGTGACCTTGAGTTATTTATTTACTTTGGTTATTATAATCTTGAGTTTTGCGTTGGTTCATTTTTTAATATTTGTGAAATTATGTTAGTTATCTTTAATGATAATTGAATTTTTTTTATTTTTTATAATACGATAAAGTGATAGCCAATGGAAGAATTTAATTAAATGAGTCCTGTGCATTACCAATATGTTATTGTTCTATCAGCAATTTAGCATTACAAAGAATTGAAAATTCATTTATATAAATAAATTTAAAGAATATTATTAAATTATTTATGTTAAATATCTAAAAATGTGTAATTAGAGCCTGCCTCCCTACGAGTTGTTAGCTGGTTTCTTTCAATACATCCAAGTGTGTGCTGCGATGGTTTAGGACACTACATTTTCTTATTCGTAAATATTGTTTGTTGGTAACCAATAAGATGCTGTCATTTTTTTTTATACTAGGCAGTAAGTTTCAGGAGACTTTTGAAATCACGTGTGAAGATGACAAGAGAATTAAATACTCGGCCCATTTTCTTGTCTCAAGCTTTAATGATAATAATATGTAAAATAGCATTTTTGTCAATTCTTATAATTCCCTCAATTAAGATTGACAGTCGAGAATGAATGGACGGATCATTGGTATTAAATAACCTAAAGTATATTGTCTTATATACACGAGAACGTAGTTTTTGTTGGAATAATTTTGTGGACTAACATAAATCATGTTTTTATAATTAAAATACAGATTTAATATTTAAGTTAATTATGAGTGT
>JANHAO010004986.1:0-23293 GCA_026873985.1 Saraca asoca | reverse complement strand
TAAATGTAACTTCAACAAGATTCAAAGCAAGTTCTAGAGCACACAATCATGAAAGAAAATCACACAAGAAAGGAAAGGAAATTATCAAGATATATACATAATTGAAGGCTCAAAATCTCACAAGCTAGAAATTATCTACCAATGCAACCTAGAAACCTTCCAAAATCAATCACTATACTAGCTAAAATTCAAGAATCAAGAATAAAAAACTATTATTCAATCATGCTATGAAATCTTTAAAATTCAAATGAAACCTGCTCAAGGCCAAAGCAAACTCAATATTATCAAAAAGCACTTAAAAACTTAAAAATAAAAACTGAAATTTTTTTCTTTTTTTTTTCAAGGAGAACTCAAAAACAAAGCAAAGTAAAGCAAAGCAAAGTGAACTAAAGCCTCCCCTCCCCCCATATTTAAATTCTACATTGTCCTCAATATAAACCCAAACAACAACACATGATAGACAAACAAAATAAAAGAGGAAGGGTGAAGAAGATGCTTAGGTTTTCTCCCAAAAAGCCACCCTTCTTTAGTGTCATTGGCTAGACAAAACTTCTCTTAATCCATGCATGTGGCATCACGCAAGTTCTAATACTCAATTGTTTGCTATTGGAAACCTTCATAAAAGTGCTTGAGCCTATGTGTATTCCCCTTGAAGCTCTTGTTTGTTGCTAAATTTCTAATTTCAACTACACCATATGGAAAAACATTAGTAACAATAAATGGACCTAACCACTTAGACCTCAACTTACTTGGCATTAATTGAGCCTTGAGTTGTAAATGAGCACTTTTTGTCTAACTTCAAACTCTTTACTAACCACCATTTTGTCATGAAAAGCCTTTGTTTTCTCCTTGTAAATTCTTGAATTCTCTTAGGCTTCTAAGTAGATTTCCTTAAATTCTTGCAAATGAAGTCTTCTTTGTTCACCCACTTGCTCCAAGTCCAAATTGCATCTTTTCACTACCTAATATGCTCTATGCTCATTCTCTACAGGTATATGGCAAGATTTCCCAAAGATAATCTAATAAGGGAACATTCCAACATGTGTCTTGTAAGCTGTCATATAAACCCAAAGAGCATTTTCAAGTCTCTTGCTCTAATCTTTCCTATTTGGTTGGACTATTTTCTACAAAATTTGCTTAAGCTCTCTATTGAAAACTTCTGCTTGGCCATTGGTTTAAGGGTCATAAGGTGTTGAAATTTTGTGAAGCACTCCACACTTCCTCAACAATGCTTCCATTTGCCTACTACAAAAGTGTGAACCTTGATCGCTTATGATTGCTCTTGGAACTCCAAATCTACTAAAAATCTATGATTTAACAAAATCTACAACAACTTAGGAATCATCAGTTCGAGTGGCCTTAGCCTCCACCCATTTTGACACATAATCCACAACAAAAAGAATGTAAGTAAAGCCAAAAGAAGAGGGAAAAGGACCCATGAAGTCAATGCCCTAAACATCAAATATCTCACACAATAACAATGGTTGTTGAAACATCTCATTCCTACAAATAATGTTGCCTGTTCTTTAGCATTGCTCATAATTCTTACAACATGTGTAAGCATCATAAAACAAGGTGGGCCAATAAAGTCCAAAATCTAAAACCTTCCTAGCTATTCTTTTAAGTCCAAAATGGCCTTCACATGAGAATGAATGACAAAAGCTAAGAATGAAATCAAATTCATAATCAAGCATACATCTCCTAATGACTTGATTGCTGTAAAGCTTCCAAAGGTAAGGGTCATCCCAAACATAATACTTTGATTCACTTTTCAACTTATCAAATTATGCTTTCTTAAAATGAGTAGGCAATTCATGAGCTACAAGAAAATTCACTAAATTGGCAAACCATAGGGCTTTACCTTGTAGCTTGAAAAGTTGATCTTCCAGGAAGGTCTATTAGATGGGAATATCTTTTTCTTCTCTTGGAATTCTATTAAAGTGATCAGCCACCATGTTTTCTACTCCTTTTTTGTCTCTAATCTTAATGCCAAATTCTTACAGTAAGAGCATCCATCTAATAAGCCTTGGCTTTGCTTCTTATTTTTTCAAGAGGTACTTGAGAGCTACAAGATTAGAAAAGACAACAATCTTAGAACCTAGCAAATATGATCTAAATTTTTCCAAAGCAAAAATAATTGCTAAAAGTTCTTTTTCAATTATGGTATAATTGATTTGGGCAGCATCTAAAGTCCTTGAAGCATAATAAATCACATAAGGTTGCTTTCTAACTCTTTGTGCAAAAATAGCTTCTAAAGCATAGTTGGAAGCATCATACATAATCTCAAAAGGAAGATAAGGTGGCTGAATGATGGGGGTGGTGGTGAGGGCTTGCTTCAATTTGTTGAAAACATCTCTACATGGCTGGTTGAAATCAAATTCTGCTTCTTTTTGGAAGAGCTCGAAAAGTGGGATAGCTATTTTGCAAAAATCTTTGATGAATCTCCTATAAAATCCTACATGTCCAAGAAAAGAACGCACTTCCCACACATGTGTAGGGTAAGCTAAAAAGGAAATAATATCAATTTTAGCTCTATCTACCTCTACTCCTTTGCTACTAAATGACTTAAAACTATTCCATGCTCATCCATAAAATAACACTTCTCAAAATTTAGCACAAGATTAGTCTTTATGCATCTTTTAAGCTCTCTAGCAAGACTATCCAAACAATTATTAAATGAATCCCTATAAATAGTAAAATAATCCATAAATACCTCTATGAATCTCTCTAAAAAAGTCTAAAAAGATGCTTGTCATACACCTTTGAAATGTGCCAAGTGCGTTGCATAGGCCGAAAGGCATCCTCCTATAAGCAAAAGTCCAGAGGGACAAGTGAATGTGGCCACCTCTTGATCTTTTGAGACTATGAGAATATGAAAATATCCTATAAATCCATCCAAGAAGTAATATTGTTATTTTCCAGTAAGCCTCTCTAACATTTAATCAATGAAACGAAGGGGGAAAGTGATCTTTTTTGGTTGGCTAGTTTAACTTCCTATAATCAATGCAGACTCTCTATCCTTTCTAAATTCTTGTAAAAATGAGCCCATTTTTCTAGTTTTGCACCACTATCACTCTAGTTTTCTTAGGGACAACTTGCACTGGACTCACGCATTTGCTATCTAATGTGGGGTAAATAATTCCAACCTTAAGTAACTTGCTAATTTTCATTTTAATAACATCCATGATTAGAGAGTTGAGTCTTCTTTAGGGTTTCATTACTTGTTTAACGCCTTCTTCAAGTAAAATCCAATGCATGCAAGTGGAAAGCTTACTTCCTTTAATGTCCGTAATTGTCCACCCTATGGCTCTCTTATGTTCTCTTAAGACTTGTAGCAACTTCTCTTTTTGATCTGGTTACAGGCTCCTTGCTATGATGATTGGAAGTTTCTCATTCTCTACTAAAAAGGCATATTTCAAATGGTTGGCCAAAGGTTTAAGCTCTATTTCTAGTGGTTGCACAAATGAAGGAAGCATTCTAATTAAAGGAACCAATTCTATAACAAAACCTATAACTTTGCTTTCAACCATCATTTCTACACCTTCTAAAAATTTTGGTGTTGTTTAGATAAAATATGGATTGGCTGGTTAAGGAAACTCTACACATTCTAGTCCTTTACCAAATTCTGGTGTAATGAAAGATGATTACAAGGATAACAGTGTCTATACCATATCTTCTTTCTAAAAATCTACAACTTCTTCTTCTAATTCTACTATAATTTTTGGTTCTAGTCTATTTGCTGCAATTTCTAGCTCATGGCTTGGTTTCAGTAGCTTGTTTAATAAATCTCACCTAAATGTATGAGGAAAGGCATCCTGAACTAAAAAATTAAGTATCTCAATCTGAAACACAAAATGCTCCCTCATTGGATGTTTCATGGCATCCAATATGTTGAAACGCACCATATCATCACTAAACTCCATAGAAAATGTTCCTTCAAGTATATCAATTTTGGTCCTTGCTATTTTGAGGAATGGTCCCCCTAGGATGAGTGGCACTTAGTTAGATGGGGATTACTCTTCCATGTTAAGGATGTAGAAATCAGCAAGAAAGATTAGGCCATTGACTTGTACTACTACATCTTACACCACTTAAGCAGGATATGCATTGCTTCTGTTAGCTAATTAAATTACAACACCAATCTATTTCAGAGGTCTAAGTCTAAGGGAAGTGTAGACTGACATTGGCATAAGATTAATAGAAGCTCCCAAGTCTAGCATTGCTTGATCAAATCCAAAGTTGCTTACGATGCATGGTATAGTGAAAGCCCCTAGATCCTTACATTACATAAGTAAATTTTGCTTAATAAGGGCTGAAACATTTTTCCCTATGGTTATCTTCCCATTCTACTTTAATATCCTCTTATGAGTGCAAAATTCTTTCAAGAACTTTGCATATCTGAGGATTTGCTTAATGGCTTCCAAGAGTGATATGTTGACTTCCACCTTTCTAAAGGTCTCCAAGATCTTTCTATCTTTGTTTGCTTCTTCTTGCTTTTTGGATTAGGTGATTCTATTTTGAAAGGGTAGAGAGGGATGGCATGTTCTGATTTCTAGTCTTGTTGGTTCTAGTTTGGAGAATCTAGTTTTTTAGAATTTTCTAGCTTTTCTAGTCTCTTAGTCGGAGGTTCTAGTTGGGATCATATAGGGGTCCTCTCTACCAATCATCAAGACTATTACACTTACATTGTCTCTTGGGTCAATGATAATTTGATAAGGTAGATGCCCTAAACCTTAGGCTTTAAGCTCACTAATAGAATATGGCAAATTGCTTATTTGGGTTTCCAAATTCTGAATGGTTGCTTTAGTTCTCTACTGGAATTGAATGGAACTTGTTGCCATTGATTTCACTAAATCCTTAAGGGATGGTTCTTGTTTTGGTGCTGGTAAGGCTAGTTGAGATGGTAGAAAGGTTATGTAGTGGGGTACTTGTTATCTAGGAAGGTATAATTACTAATATCTATTACTTCATCCTACAGATTGGTAAGAAGGTTGGTGCTATGATTACTGGGTAGTAGGGTTGCCATATCTAAGGTTAAGGTGGTCTTTCTAGCTAGTGTTGTAAAAGTTGGAATGAATATCATATCTTGGCTGGGGTCAACCAGGGAAAATGTCTACTGCATAGGATCGAAGGATAATCTCTTCTTGCAGTGTAGGACATACATCTATTAGATAAGTATTAAGAGCAAATGCCACAAACTATAATAGATTGTGCTTGTTGTTATGCTTGTCCCATAGTCATTTGCCTCACCAAAGATGCCAGCTTATCTGGTCTATATTTAACCTTTGATGATCAATAGCGCTGGACACATTTGCTTTATTTAGCTTTCCTAGAGCTACATCATATCTCATTCCAAATTGCCAAGAATTTGCAACCATGTTAGTATATAAATTTTTGGTTGCTTTAGGTGTCTTGTCCACCAATGCTCTACCACCAATTGCATCAATCATGCTTTTATCCATAGGAACCAAGCTTTCATAGAAGTATTGGATCAAAATTTATTCACTAATCTGGTGGTGGGGATAACTTGCATATAGCTTCTTAAACCTTTCCCAATATTAATATAGTGTCTCCCTATACTTCTATCTTGTGCCACAAATCTCCCTCCTTATAGTAGCAGCCTTAGATGCTAGGAAGAATTTCTCTTAGAATAACCTCTACATATCTTATAATAAATAGATTGAACTAGGTGGAAGGTAATAAAACCAATCCTTAGTAGAATCAGCCAAAAAGAAGGGAAAGGCCTTATTTGATGTGCTCTTTTGATATGCCCTCAAGTTTCATAATAGATCATACGATATGAAATTCCCTCAAGTGTTTATATGGGTTTTCTCCAGCCAACCCATGAAAGGTAGGAAGCAAGTGTATCAGTCAAAACCTCAGCTCAAATGTAGGATCCAACTCAGGGTACTCAATGCATAATGGTTGCTAATTCAAATCAGGTGTAGCCAACTCTTTCAAAGTCCTTAGATGGATAGCCATTTTTTATAATTCAAATTCAGATGAGTGGTTGGAAGTTAGATTAAGTGCTGTTCTAAGGCCAAAAGGTGAAATAGTGGAAGGCTTATTATCCGATACAAAAACAATAAGGGTAGAAGTGGTATGCTTGATCTCTCCCCTTAAATTTTGCTATGTTCTTTCAATTTCTGGATCATATATTAATGGAATATCATGAGAGGATAGAGTCATACCAAAAAAAAAAAACTTGATAGGAATACAAAAATCAAAAGAGTTAAAATGAAATTCAAAAAAACACTAAAAAAATTAGAAAGTTATAGAAGATGATGGAATTAGGCTGAGATAGGGTGGTGCTCATAGCAAACCTATGAGCTTTGATCAGCACACCTAAAAATAGTGACCTACCAAATTTCAACCCTTAACTCTACTAAAAATTTTACCACCTGATCCTACCAGAAAAATCAAAAATTAGGAAAACTAGACAACAACAGGGAAAAAATAGTGGGGAATGGAGCTAATTTTAAAGCCTAATGCTAATATTGATGTTCTAATACTATAAATGTTTGAAAACATACAAAAACAAATCATCTAGTCCCCAGGAACAACGCCAAATTTTGATGGTTAAAACCAACTAAATTAGTGCTAAATCACATATGCTTCTAGTATTAGTGAGTCAGGTCGTCTCCACAGGGACTAGTGAACTATTTGTGTGTCACAACATGAAATGGGGGGTTTATGATTGATTTAAAATTGTAGAAAACCAAAAAACACTAGTGCAAAAATGATGCATTAAAAGAATGTAGAAATGATGCAACTAGTCTAAAAGGGTAATCACAACTCCTCTGAATAGATTTATCATAAACCACTGAACATGCATTTAACTTCAATTAATTGCCTAACCTAGAGCTACCCAGAACCCCTACAATAGCCCTTAAATCCTATACTAGATGACCACCTAGGATTCATCTTAGCATGATTAGCAAAAACAAGTAACCACCTATTCCTAAAGCTAAATGCAAGTTAGCTTGAAAACCAAAATTTAGCTAGGCTAAGCAATTAACCAAACAGTTTTGGTTCAATCACTTAAACCCTACTTCTCATGTGAAGAACATTGAACTACTAGCCAACATTCAACACTAAATTTAGCTAGATTTATTAATTAAACATAGGTCACACATACATTCACCAAGTGGCCACATTAGTAATTATACATGTAACCAAATAGCAAGATAAAGAGAGAAGCAGGAGTAAATTAATTGAAATTAAATAAATAAGAACATGGTCTCAAAATCAAACCAATTAGAGTGTGAAACCTTTAGACTTGGTTACAAAATGTTTAGCTTTCTATGGCTACCATGAAAATGCAAGAGAAACTAAAGAGAGCAGAAAAATCTAAATGTAAAAAAAAAAAAAAAAAAGACAAAAGGATTCCCCTAATCTCTAAGGGTTTCAACTATTTAAATCTCCTAAACCCTTACTAAGTCTCATGGGCTACCTCTTATGCTCACAATGAATCAGGCCCTGTTACAATTGAAGCCTCTAAACTAGATTTACAAATCCAAATACAAAACATGTCCTCTATAAAGTAAAACACTAGTTTCACTTTAGTCTTTGTGTTAACCTACAAAACTACATATTTTCACTAAGTTTAAGGCTTGACATCATTAGGCTGGACCTTAGGGACCTCTAGACTTTGGTTTGACCTCATTTGACCCATTAAAACTTCAAATATGATCCAATCACTATGATAAATTCAATTTGGACAAAAACACTAGGGCAACTTCTTAGCAAGTTTTAAGACTCCAAATGATAAAAGTGGGCTTTGGCCTATCCATGAAAGTTGCAAAGCTTTCTTTTAACTTTCCAACCATATAAAGATTGACCTCAATCCGACATCTGGAGCTTAAGTTATAGCCTAAAACTTGAAATAGTGCTAAAAATCTAGCATTAAGCAATTAATACAATGAAGCTCCAAATAATGACCAAATCACAAAATAAGGCCAATTCACTAAATTAAACTTAATTAACAACTTAAGAGACAAAGTATGAAAGGAAATAAATATGAAAATATTTTGTTCATCATTGAGCATAAAGTAGTCCATCACTCCAGCTTGAGTGCCACATGCTTTTGCACTAGCAACTATGAGCTACAAGGTCATTGCAGCAAAGTCTATCTCATAACTATAATGTGCTAGCTCCCAAGCATCTTGAGTGATCTCTCTAGACTGCCTTGACTCAAATGTGATCATGCCCTCTAATATAATCTTGGACTCCTCCCACTAGATTCACCCACTCGATACATCCCTCCAGATATTTCAACCCTTTGGTTGTAGTGTCGCCATGCACTCTTGTACAATTCAGGCTTCACCCTTTGGCCCCACCAATTGCTAATTTGTCCCTTTGGACATGGCCAAGCCCTTTGGCAAGACAAAGGCTTTTCTTAAGGCTCCTTCTACTAGATAGGCTGTCAATTTACTCACTTTCTTGTGTGGTTTACATTCCCTCAGATGCTACTATGAATAAACGTATAACAAACTTCCCCATTATACAGCAAGCCCACTAACTTTTGCACACCCAATGTACCATTAATGTTCCCTTAGTTGCAACATTCTCACACTTTTGCCCAAGGTCTGCTCGAATCTCTTGCTATCTTCTTGGCGAAGCCTTTGATAATGTCTCTTCACAAGTTTGAGAAATGTTTGCTCCTTTCACAACCCTTAAAAGTTTGGATAAGCCCACTCTAATCCAATTGTCCACCATGACATGATGAAAACTCACTTCCACCACCCAACTCTTAAGCTAATCCATCCTACCTACCATTGTTTTTTGCCTACTCATTCTCCCTACCTATTCCTCTGAGTGCTTGGCAAGAACTTGGGGGTGTAGTAAAACTAGCGCTTGGTGTGAAGCCAAGTAGGTGTGGCCACCCTAATTTGCTCTTTAGCAACTAGGCTCTAATACCAAATATCACGGGCCAATAGCTTTCTAGCCAAAACCCTGCGGCGCATACTTGCCACCTTGCCCAACATGTCAACCTTCTAACAAACTCAAGTCACACTTAGATAGATATACAGGACAATGTGGAATAAGTACAACATGTCTGAAGGTAACATAAGCAAGTAAGCTGAAATAACCAAACAACCAAGCCTCAAGAATGCCTTACATAAGTAGCCTCTAGTACGCAATGGGCAAAAAGGGACAATCAAATGGGGAAAAGGACAATTCCTTTTTATTGATATATGTCGCATTTCATATATTAGAGTGTGTAGGGGAGGCTTCAAACTAACACACTCCTTTAAACCCCAAGACTAAGTGCCAATGAGCTTGAACAAGTACCCAATAAGGCCCCAATGTGCCCCCAACAAGTGCCCGACAAGGTACCAACATTTCCTTCTCCCCCTCCCCCAAAGAGAATTTTAAGCCAAAAGCCAAATGACAAGAGTAGACATATTTTTTGTGAGTTAAGACAAGGTCTTTTTCATAGCTCTAGGTGGAGATTTTATGCCATCTTATGTGGACATGGAGCTAAAAATGCAAGGAACACAACCATTTGCTTTTCTACTCACACTTGACAAACGAACCTTGCCAAAATTATAAAAATACTTTTGAAACAGGGAAAATTGGAAAAATAGTACACAAGTCAAATCGTTTCCAAATTTGAGCCATAAGAACTCCATACAATGCTTGATTTTTTCACAAAGTTTCATGTCAAATTGAACACATTTGCCCCTTAAATTTTTCACAAGACTAACTTGTGACGATGTAACCATGACCATCATATGGTCAATAGTCTGGGTATTAGGCCTACTGGCTAACTAAGGGGGGCAAATGGATGATTCAAATGGATTTGAATCGAGTTACTAATAAATTGATTATCAATGATTCATTTATCTATTTATGATGCAATTAAAATCTTATATAAATCATGGATTAACTCATAACCCATCTATAATGGGTTCAAATCAATCCATCTATTTTCTCATTTAACAATCATTGTTTTTATATTATTTTATTCTATTATTTTTATTGTCATTATTTTTCTCACTATTTCAATTATATTTCACTACCACCATTAAAAATAATTTTTTACATTAATTTATAATCCCAAAAGCTAATTTGAATCAAAAATCCCAAAATTCTAACATAGTCCCAAATTACAATTAAATTCTAACATAGCTGTAGCTATCCAAAAGCTAATATAAGTTGATCAAATATAACCCCTTTTTACATTAGATATGGATGGATAAATAAATATAGATCACAATTGATAAGTCTATTAGTGTGTGGAATTATGTTAGAATTTTGGAATTTTTGATTTTATTTTTATTATTTATTTAATTTAATATAACATTTTTTTAAAATTATTTTATGTTGAGATTTAAATAAAAATTAAGTTGGATGAATCATGGATATCCATGGATGGATCTTTAATAATCATTTTATTAAACGGATTAGCATCTTATCTAACCATTTGACCTATTAAACATTATAGATAGATTGGATGGATTCATGGATATCTATTCATTTTGCACTCCAATGATCAACATATCGAAGAAAAGGGTTTTTATTTTGTTTTAATTTTTTTAAACTATGCTATCATAATTTATAAAATTTTAAACACAACTTATTCATATTTTTAGGAACATGTGAATGCAAATATATATAATATACAATTATGTGCAATATGTCAACATATTACATATTATGCATGTAGATCACTAAAAAATAAACATGTAGAAAGATTCACATTAAGTATGTAAAGATGTAAATAAGCCAATGATGGCTTTGATACCACTTTTAGTATATTTATAAAAAAAATAGGGTTTGACAATTATTTCTTATAACTTTCCGAGTCCCGTAGCAAAAGTATATTACTTTGTCTTAGATCATGATCCATGTATACATAAACTCATCACATTTTTTATCTCCAAATCTATCACAAACAAAAACCTCTCCCAATAGTTGTAAAACGGCTTCTAGATTCCTTTATAGTAAAAATTACACATCTCAAATATCATAAGCCTTAAATGGTGCCTTCTAAGAGTAAAATGATAAGGAGAGGAAGTGGAAAACTCATGTTTTTTATAGTGATAAAGGGGAGAACGAATTTTATAATATTTTGCTATACTAATGAGCAATTTGAAAATTTCATATTAATTCATTCATAATCCTAATTTAAAAAATAATTATCTATAAAATCAGTTTGTAGATAATATATTCGTTAAATATTAATAAGCCTTCATTACAAATTCATTTTGGATTAATTCTTTTATTTGTCTCAAGCAATTATTTAAATAAATTAAATAATTAATTGATAATATGATTAAAAATAAACGCATGTGATATGCCCTTATGAACACATCACATGTGATGTAATATAATTCAAGACACATATAGCCGTTCCCCTACTTTTCAAATAACCAACTAACATCAAAATACTTACGTGCAGAGGAGTATCAATTATTTGGTTGGTGTGACTTTACAAGAAAAACACAGTTTTAGGGCGATAAAATCCGTGGAAATTTTTTTAAAAAAAAAAAAGAAACTAACTCAAATCTTATTTTTTTATGAAAAAAATTTTTATGGAAAATTTGGGTGTGGGAAATCATTGCCTGTAAATTTTTCCACATATTTCTCACGAATTTTCTTGCAGATTTTCTAAACCAAATTTTAAAATAAAAATTGAAAATTTTCCAACGATTTTTTCCATGAATTTTTCTGCAGAAAAAAATTTGCTATGATTTTTCTCTGAAAAATGCCACCTCACAATTTTAAAAATTTTGAAAAAAAATTGAAATAATCTAAACAATAAGGATTTCCTTATTATACAATGGAAAAGCATAACAATGCTACTTCAAATCCTCACCAAAGACCTTCTTCCGCTTAAATAAATTCCTATTTATTTCTAACAATGGATAGGAGACATCAAACAAACACCTATGTTTTTATTATTCACTCCATACCTGACAACTGATTACCTTTTAAACTGCAACTTACATCACTCAACTAGCAACAAAATATAATAAATAAAAAATTGCAATATCAATAATTCCAGTTCAATATCAAGTACTACTCAATAGCAACAAAATATAATAAATAAATAAACCACTGAAACCTATAAAAGCTTTCTGTTTTGCTATTCTTTCTTTTTCCAATAGGAGGATAACCAATCCTCTGGTTCAATAATTTTTTTTCTTTCCTAATAAATTTCTCCTATTATTAAAAAGAAAGAGTTTGAAATTAGAAAGTTGGGAAATATTAAGGCGTGTTTGGCAGCCTGTTTTTTTATTTTGGAAAATTATTTTTTTATTTTACGAAAACAAAAAAACTTGTTTAATAAATTGTTTTTAGATTAGAATTTGTTTTTTAAAAAATATTTTATAAAAATATAATTGAAAAAATAATTTCTAGAAAATACTATTTAGTTGTTTTCCTTATTTTTGTGTAAAATTATTTTCAGATTTTTTAAAAAATAAGGAGAATACATGTTTTTATTAATGGTAAAATTGTAAATAATACTAAATATATTTTAATTTTCTTCAAAAACAAGAAAAACACTTATTTTTAAAATTTACATCTAAATAAATTTTTTATTCTTTTGTTCTAAAAAAATAGTTTTTAAAATTATTTTTAAAAAATAATAAAATAAAAACACTTAATATTGTGCTTTTTCTCGAGATTCAACTTCTCTCTGCGGGCAACAACCAATAATTTAAATTATAGATAGTAATATGTGTTGTGATCGCAATATTGCAGATACAACAAATGTCGTAACCATATCATACTCTATTTGAAATCCTTTTAAAAATTAAAGGCATCTAAGTTACGATCATAATATTTGCAACACAACCACAATAGCTACAATACATTCATTTATTATATTTTTTAATAAAACAAAAATAAAAAATTGTTATTAGTAGAATTCGGCACTAAGAAGCGGGCTGGCAAAGGCCCAAAAGGAGTCAAGTCTATCAAAAGGAACGAGCTCATTGTGCGAGAAGTCACAACAAAGAATCTAGTTCATAGAAAGCCAAAACTCGCTGACCGAACCAGCTCGAAGTCGTAAGCTAATTAACGGCATCCTCAGCAACCAAAGCTCAAGCTCACAAGAACATAGCCTCACTCAACCAAAAGCCCATCGAGGCAGAAGACAAAGACGACATATAACTTGCACCGTCATTCTATAGGTACAATCGTCAGGTCCCATCCACAGTAAGTAATCTACTGAAGCCAATCTATAGTACCCTAGGTAGTCTTGTACATTTAATATTTGATGTAACAGATACACAATTAATTTAGTTCCATTTGTACCCCTCCATGTTTCTATAAATGGGGGGCTAGAATCATTGTAAAGAGAGAGAGCATGTGAGAAAGGCAAGAAAATACTAGCAGAAACTCTGTCGAAAGCCCTAGCAAAGCCCTGTAAATATTCTTTTATATTAATAAAATATCTCCATGGACGTAGGGTTCAGTGCCGTTCGGATTTAGCCGAACCACATTAACTCTTGTGTATTTTTCTCTTCTCCCTTTTCCTCCTGTCATTTGGCACCTTTTTTACTACCTCAACAACCAGGAAACAACTTGGGTTCCTAAAAAACCCCCTTCATTGGCTGGATTTGGATCTGACCAAAATTCACTATCAACATTTTAGCACATCTGGTGGGACTCATCTATGTACTGGCTGATCTTTTGCCTTCTGCTTAACTCTTTGTACATCTATCATGGCCAAAGGGAGAACCACAAAAGCTTCGCACGCTCAAGCTAACCTGTTAAAGGGTCACGTGTCTTCAATGGATTCTTTAACAGTCTCTATTATAGGTGACGCTGCCTTTCCACCCCCAACTAGTTCCTTTCAGCCTACTGTCATCGCAAATAGGGGTGAAGGAATTCAAGTATGGTTTCAGCATCAAGAAAAGCTAGAAAATATGATGGGAGAGTTGACCAAAGCAGTCACCGCATTAGCACGACGCCAGGTTCAAGGTTTGCAAAGGTAAGCTGAAGCCATTGCCCTAAAGATGATCGCCAGCAGCACCAAGCTAGATGTTCGTGTAAAGGTGGCGAAGAGCACATTCCAGGTCATTGCAGTTGCGACCAAGAGAATCAGCAGTCTCTGATATGAGACCCGCTTATGGAAGAATTATTTTAAAGGATGATTTAGTTTGAAGAACATTTTTGAGCTCCAAATAAATGAGCTCGATATGAAACGAGACAACCCTTCACCGAAGAGATTGAAGTGAAGCCCCTTCCCCCGAAGTTCAAAGTTCCCTTGATCTCGCTCTGTGATGGGGATAACGACCCCTACGATCACTTGGATGCATTTAATGTCTAAATGGATCTCATGTTGACTAACCCTCTTATAAAGTGTCATGTATTCCTAGCAACACTAGGGGGCTCACCTTTGACATGGTTTAGAAATCTTCCTGCTTGCAGCATAGGCAACTGGGAAGAATGTTAAAAGAAATTCATTGACTAGTATTAGGTATTGAAAAGACAGCTCGCTCCACCCTACCACCTCACTACGATTTTCCTGCAAAAAGAAGAGTCATTGAAGGACTACATCTCTTGGTTCAGATGCGAGGTTAATAATGTAGAGAATCCTTCGAAGGAAACTATTTTAGCGACAATCTCCGCAGGACTTTGCAAGGACAAAAAGCTATACAAAAGCATTTACAAGTCTTCGATAAAAGATCTTGGGGACTTTTATGAGCAAGCTGTGAGGCAAGCCAGATGGGATGAAACGTTCAGTTCAAAGAGGTCTGATTAGAGTAAACAAAAAGAGGAACAGTTACAGAGAAAGGCAGGACGGCTCTAGCCTTCAGATCATCAAAATAAGCAAGGATGAGTGGCCTCAATACCAAGGTTGTCACAAAAGTTATATTCTATCCGACACTCAGGACAGGATATTCCAAGCAGAATGAGATAGAGAAGACATCGGGAAGCCCAAGTCTCTATGGACACCTAGCAAATTCAGAAGCAATAAAGATAAATTCTACACTTACCACGATGAGGTCAGGCATAACATCTTGGAATGTTGGGTATTGAGAGACGTGATTGAAAACCTAATCAAAAAAGGGCGCCTGCAAGGGTATGTGGTGTGACCTAGGGAGCGACAATCTCATCCTCAGCAAAATCCCAACCAAGAGCAAGGAGCCTCAGTTCGGATCATATATTGATAATGTACTTTAATTTTCCTATCTTTTGTCTTTATCAATGTATAATTTTATGTTGCTAATTGTAATGTAAAGTCCAGTTTGTTAGCTTCCTAAGCTGATGGCCCTCGGAGCTCATTACAGAGATGAATTGATGAAGTTACCAGCTTCCTAAGCTGAGGCCTCTCGGAGCTCATTTGAAAGATGAATTGACGAAGTTACCAGCTTCCTAAGTTAAAGCCCCCCAGAGCTCATTCCAGAGATGAATCGACACAATTGCCAGCGTAGCTACATGCTCGTTGAGATGGGGTGGCACTATTAAACACTCAGATGCCAGCGTAGTTGAGTGCTCACTGAGGTGCAGAGATATTATTAAACACTCATAGTGCCAGCATAGCTGCGTGCTTGCTGAGGTGTGTAGGTACTATTAAACACTCATAATGCCAATATAGTTGCGTGCTCACTAAGGTGTGAAAGCACTATTAAACACTCATAGTGCCAGTGTAGCTGCATGCTTGTTGAGGTGTGAAGACACTATTAAACACTCAGAATTCAGCTCAGCTATGAGTTCATTGAGGTGTAGATGCACTATTAAATACTCAAAATCTGGCAAAGAGCCATGAGCTCAATAAGGCACAAAAACGTGAAAATCCATTCAGCTATTTGATAGGCAATAAAATTGCCACAATAATGAAGCGCAGCTTTCATGCGAACAAATACTCTCAACTCGCTAAAAAGATCCTTCCAGGCGCAGCTCAAATGCAACCTAGTTAAATTCTACCTATCATTAATCAAGACAACCGTATGCTAAAACTCATTGCACAAAAGTTGTGGTCGATTGGCCATATAAACATTTCATTGATTTGCAGTGATATACAAAATTGGATGAGAGCATCCAATACAACACTCAAGGGGTAAACAAAAAAGCTCATTTATTAAAAGGCCTCATCTAATGAGGTTAAATGTACATCAAAAGGAGGAAAATACAGAAGCAAAAACAAAGAATCCTGGAGCTATTGTTGAAAGCAGAAAGCTAGTTACCGAGAGACGAACTCCCACTAGCAGAAAGACTAGCAAGCCCGACTGCTCTTGCATATATTCCTCCTTAGCCAATGGTTCCTCCTGGACCAAACCCAGAGTAATTCAAACAGGCACAGGAAGTCTAGCTGGCAAGGTTGGAGATCACGGCAAAGCTATGAAGAAATAATCCAATATCTGCATCAGACTCCCCCGAAACTAGCATAAAGAGCTATCCAATGAGAGTCACGTGTAGTAGCTCATTCACACCTCGAGCTCTTCTACAGTAGGCCATACACGCCTCAGAAAGCTTCATCGAAAGCCAAGCTATGAGAAAAATAGGGAGCTTAACTTTGACACCCATTAGAGCACTTTGATGAGAAACCTGAAGAGCTTTACAAGCATTATATAAACCAGTTGGGTCCACTGTAAGAACCAAAAGGTAGTTGGTTGCCCCTGATCAGATGGTCCGAAAGGGACAAAATTGCCATGCCAATGGCTGAGGATCATGCTCCGAAAAGAAGCATAGAAATAAAGTTTGAAGTGATTACACGACAGACTGAGTGCCAAGGACTTTGACTAAGAAGACCCTTCCAGAATAAAATTGCAACTCCCAGTCTGTAAAGCAAACTGAGAGTTGAGAGGCTAGTGTTACTAGTGGAATTTGGCATTGAGAAGCGGGCTGACAAAGGCTCAAAAGGAGCCAAGTCTGTCAAAAGAACGAGCTCGTTGTGCAAGAAGCCACAACTCGCTGAAGAGAATCCAGTTCACGGAAAGCCAGAACTCGCTGATCGAACTAGCTCAAAGTCACAAGCTAATAGCATCCTTAGCGAACGAAGCTCAAGCTCGATAAGACACAGCCTCACTCAGCCAGAAGCCCATTGAGGCAGAACACAAAGACGACATACAACTTGCACCGTCATTTTGCAGGTATGGCCGTCAGGTCCTATCCGCAGTAAGCAATCTGCAGAAGCCAGTCTATAGTACCCTGGGCAGTCTTATACATTTAATATTTTATGTAACAGATGCACAGTTAATTTAGTTTCATTTGTACCCCTTTATGCTTCTATAAATGGGGGGTTAGAATCATTGTAAAAAGTGTGAGAAAGGCAAAAGAATACTAGCAGAAACTCTGCCGAAAGCCATAGCAAAGCCCTATAAATATTCTTTCATATTAATAAAATATCTCCATAGACATAGGGTCGGGTGCCATCCAAATTTAGCTAAACCACGTTAACTCTTGTGTATTTTTCTCTTCTCTCCTTTCCTTCGACACCTTTTTTACCGCCTTAACAATTAGGAAACAACTTGGATCCCCAAAGATCCCCCCGGTTAGCCAGATTTGGGTCTGACCGAAATCTACCATTAATAAAAATTTTGATATTTTATTTTTAAATAAATTTATTTAAAAATGTGATATTAAGTTAAATTAAAAAAGTTAATAATTATTTTATATATTTCATTTTATGTATTCAGATAAAATAAAATTTCAAGCTTGTAACATTCTCAATCAATATTTTTGTTTCTGTAAGAACTGTAACCATAAAAAACAGATCACAACAGTACCCGCCTTCGCAACTTCAATTTAAAATGTTGGACATCAACTTACTTGTATATCTACAAGGAAAATTACGAGCGAAAGCAAGTCCAGTAATTTCTGGCATGACTCTGACTCTCCTTGCTATTTCTTCCCTGCATCAATCTCGTGAATGAAGGCTTCGGGAAAGAGTCTATCAGAGAGCGTTGTTAATATTGGTTATTTTGATAAGCTTCAGTTATCAAGGAACCCAATCATCAGACAGAGGAATAGGAGTGCATTTTTATACGCTACCTATTTCCCGTTCTTTATCATCCTCTGTATTCTTTACCGCCGGTGGTCGTCGGATGTCGCGGAGGCTGACGTTCCTTGCTGGCGGGCGGTAAGAAGAAGAAGGAGAGGGAGAAGGAACAGCTCGCGGCACAGCAAAATGGAGAAGAAGAAGGAGATTCTTATGTTCACAAAACGCGTTTTTGACAGTCTCGAGCTCCACCAAATGTTCAAAATTTTAGTCTATGATTTTTTCGCAGTGTAAATGCGGTCATTCACGCAATATTTCACGCGGCGACGTGGCCGCCTCAAAATTGTGTGGAGTCACAAGGTGTTTCAGAATTGCTGAAGCAAACAACGATTATTTTAACAAATGAAATAATAGTTATCATTAATTTTAAAGGGAAAATTAAAAAAATTGGATAAAGCGGGTATAAATGGTTTGAGAAAAAAAGGTATTTGAAACTCCACAACACTCGTTAAATTAAAATAATTATCAAAAAGAAAATCATGTAATGTATTATGACAAAAAATATTTTATTAATCCCTAGAAATAAACAATATCAATGCTTAAGGAATAAAAAAATAAAGTTAATTTTTTAATATCTCAATAATATTTACTTGCTACTCTATAAGAAGTAGAGAGAAAAATAGATTTGTTAAATGCTCAAAATCATTAATGTATTTGAGAAAATAAATTTTAAAAAATTATTTATTTAAAAATATAAAAATAAAATACATATGTGATTTTATTAAAATTATTTTTATTTTTTTCTCTTACAGGTCAAGTCTATTTTTCAAAAAATATAAATAAAAGATATTAAGGAACTGAGTCAGATGTCTAAACTAAAAATAAAAAGAAATAAAAGACTAAATCATATGTCTAAAAGGTTTAGGGTTGAACCGCACATCCAAAATATAAATAAAAAGACGAGATTGAACCACATATTTAAAATGTAAATAAAAATAAGAGTTGTCACTAATTTTTTAATTAAAAAAATGGAAAAAAAATAGATAAAACACATCTTATCAATCCCTACTATCTATGAAAGTCATCGTTGGATTAGTAAGATATACTGAATCATAATATTTACATAATTAGTTTCCTTTGGCTTGACTCTCTAGACATCTTTCAGTGCAGTGATCATACTGTTGGGAGATAAAGGCTAATGTGGATGTAGATTTTTTGAACGAAAAAGGTAGAGGGACTGTGGGTGTGATAATCAGGGACCGTGAGAGCAAATTAGTTTCTGGAATAGCTAGACACATTGTTGCTTCTTCAAGTCTAATTGCAGAGGCTATAGCTCTTAAAAATGCTCTTTTGTTGGCTTAGTCCCTATTCTTACAAAATTTGTAAGAATGTGATTTTTGAGTCAGACAATTTGGAACTCATTAGCCTTCGTGAAAGATCTGGAAGAAGATGGCAGATTGACTCTACACTGTGACATTCTTCAGCTTTCCTCTCAATTGCAAGAAGCATCTTTCTCTTGGACTCCTCAGGATTATAATAAAGTAGATCATTGGATAGCCTCTTCTTGGTTCAAAAGCATTCTTCTTCCATCTTGGACTTATGATCCCCCCCCCCTCACAGCTTCAGTCTCTTATCCTCAAAGATTTAAATGCTGGATTTTTGCAAGTTCGGCTTTAGTTTATTAGTTTTGTCTGTATATAGCTTTGTTTTGGTTGTTATACAGGTCTTGGTTGGGTAGGTTTTTTT
Source organism: Saraca asoca (assembly GCA_026873985.1). Classification (NCBI taxonomy): domain Eukaryota; kingdom Viridiplantae; phylum Streptophyta; class Magnoliopsida; order Fabales; family Fabaceae; genus Saraca; species Saraca asoca. The sequence continues at coordinate 3,645 of JANHAO010004986.1, read as the reverse complement.
TTTTTTTTCTGGACTCTCTCTCTCTCTCTCTCTCTATATATATATATATATATATATATATATTCTCAAGTACTTTAAATGATGGAGCCACATTTGATATCAAGGGAGCAATTGCTCTCTCAAGTCACAACGTTTTCTTACTCGATTATATACATGTGGAGAAACTTGTCTCTTAAATTGTTATATTAGCTCTCGATGAAGATTTCACATTGCATCATTTTTCTAAAATTGGTAGAGTATAAGATTAATAGTATTATATGATACAATGAAATAGACACAAAATACTTTATATATAAATATTATATATATTAATACAAAATTTATGAAATCATACTGTAAATGTATTGTGCCTATCTCTAAACAATGTTCATATAAGTATTTCTCCTTTTCTATATGTTCCTTTAAAAATATTATCATATTAAATTACAGGTAGATAGATGCCTCTAATATTTATTACCATACAATATAATTTGAAATTAACTTCAATAAATTATAACATTAACAATTAATTATGCTCGAAAGCTTGTAATTCATATATAAGGTTAATAAATGAGATTCAACTAATTAAAATTAAATAAAGCTAAAGTAATTATACGTTTTCTTTTGACATGTTAATATCAACACTTCATTAACTATATTTTTTATAACTTACAAATTCTACAAATCATTTTTCAAAATTTTACGATTATAAAAAAAATAATTTTTTATGAACTTTTTATATAACAAATATACAAAAATTTGAAATTCTACTAGTAACAATCACATTATGATTTTTTTTAATTATAATTATTATGCCAAATTATAATTTTTTTTTGTTGTGAAAAAAGTTATTAAAACAATATGAAAATTGTTTACAAAAATTATGACAGAAACGTATCAAATATTGTACACTTATTCTTTTGAATACATATTCAAATAGACTTATATAAATAATATTTTATACGTATATTTTGCCCCCAAGTCAAATTTTCTGACTTCATCCTTGAGTATGTTCATTTTGGACATTCATGATCACTATTCACTTATTATTACAATCTCTTCATGACTAATTCGCTTGTTGGAGATATCATGATAGTCATCACTGCCTAAATAGTTATTGGAGGCAGAGGTTTGCTAGAAGCACACTACTATAGAAACACACTTACACATTAATTATTTCACATATGTCATGTCAGTTTAAAGATTGATGTCTATCTGAGCGATATGGGAGGTTAGAATAATCCACGTTAATTTTTTTAATCAATGTATAAAACAAAAAACGACGTTGATTTTTAATATACAACTAATGTCTTTTTATTTAGAAAAAAATTACATATTAATTTTTTATGAATAATCAACATCTTTTTTTCCACTAAAAAGTCTGTTTTTATTACAAACTGACATCCTTTATGAACCAATAAAGACTTTGGTTTTACAAAATAATTGATATCTTTTCTCGACAACTAAAGACATCAGTTATTTATAAAAATCGACATGGTTAATGGAGAAAAAGACGTCAGTTTTATATAAAAATTAATTTCTTTTTCCCTAAAAAAAATCTATTGCTAACTACATTTTTTGTTTACAGAAACTTGTTGGTAGTTCGCTACATTTTTACAAAAACTTGTTACTATTTACATTTTTATAGAAACAACTAACGAACTAAGATCAACAATCACTCAACACAATCTCAATTTTAACAACTTCAAAATTTTTATTGGATTAACAGAAAATTCTAGACATTACAAAACTAAATAAAATTAAAACACGTCAAATTAACAAGTTTATATATAATAATCATTTACTTACTTTCTAAATAAACTCACTCAATTGTATTTCTCATTTAGTTAAGTCTTCTCCTGTAATGCAATTTCTTATATTCGTGAGAGCTTTAGACAAGAAATATTTCAAGTGTTGTCATGCCCCCATCCATATAAGCCTAAGCTGTATTTTTATATCTACAATTCATAATAGTCAACTTACTTAAAAGATTGAATTTTATTTTTTTATGAAATTACCAAAGTGATATTTGTATTTCATATAAGCAACTAAATTAAATTTATATAAAACTAGTTGTAGCATTCAAACCTAAGAGCAAACCATTCAAGAGGCTATACAAATTTGTATTATCACCAGATGACTGATCTTGAGGTAGTTTTTACTCCATTGAAATCAAACAATTTTATTATTAAGTCATCTTAATTTTAATAAACACATAATCAAGTATAAGCTTCTAAACTAAAAATTATATACTTATTTACCTATATATATAATAAACACATAATATCAAGTATAAGCATCTAAATTAAAACTTATAAAGTTGACTACATATATAATAAACACAATCGATTACTTTCAATTTTTCTAATTTTTTCTCTAAGAGGATCTTCAACCTATATTCCTTCACCGTGACCATCTCACATGTAGAAACCCTCCAAGTTACCTTCATCATTCATCGGAGGTAGTCCTGAAGAGAAAGGAAGGGTCTCCTTAATATCATTACTTATCTCTTCTTTATCCCCATTACTAACAATCTTTCTCTTCCCTTAGAGAACTACAAACTACTTCTTATCGGCCAGGTCTATGACATAAAAAATGCTTAGGATGATCATCCCCATCACCAACAATCTTTCTATTCCTTTGGAGAACTATAGACTACTTCTTATCAACTAAGTTTGTGACATAAAAAATGCCTAGGATGCCACTATGAATGGTTCCCCCTTGTAACCCTTCTTTTTAAGATCCACCACCATGAACCCTAAGTCATCGACTCGAATGTCATTGTTATTCTCATCACATTTACATCAAAACACAAGCACCATGAATTTGATGTAGTCAAGCTCCTATATGTCTTCAATGACCTTATAATATGACATATTCGCATATAAATCGTTATTATCTTTGGAACTAGAAACATGCATTGACTAAGTCACCAAAATAACACTACTATTTTGCATAGTTCTCCTATCAACCTGTCCTTTCACATAGAAAAAATACCTATCGATGTCATATCCATGATAAGATAAGACCCATAGGCTAACCATCTTGTAGTTTCAAAAACATCATTTAGTATTTATGCCAACTGAAAATGAATTCAATTTTGAAACTAAGTGATGCAAGATTGGTTGTGCTCAATTTGTACCCATTTTTCATTCTTTCCACAATTCAGCTCTCTTGTAAGGGTCATATGCTCATCCAAGTAAGGCTCCACTTATTCGCTATTATGTAGGACGTAAAGGTGTGCTTGTAACCGTATTTTATGATTGATGCTTATCACTTGGGTCCCCAATGTACCCTTATCTGTAATTATTTCCTTGTGACAAGACTTAGGAATTACAATAGCTTATGCATTTGATAATTATTTACTACAGAATTCAACAATCTCTTTAGCTATGTAGCCTTCAACAATACATCCTTTAAGCTAATGTCAATTCCTTGCATACCCTTTTAGGATTTTCATATATTGCTCAAATGGGTACATCTACCTCAAATAAACTAGTCCATAGAGTTTTGATGTAAAATTAGCAAGATCAAATTAGGAGTATCAATTGAGGCAAGGCTTATCCATTGAGTTAGTTGTAAACTTAGCTTAATTGTGGCGCCATAGGCTTATCAATTGAGTTGAATTGGCTTCTTTCTTCTTGTTTGTTTTCTTAACCTTATTCC